>QBDW01000482.1:0-68387 GCA_003261595.1 Maconellicoccus hirsutus | reverse complement strand
TTTTTTTTTTTTTTTTTTTTTTTTTTTTTTTTTTTTGTTAGTTAGAAAGCTGTTAAATTACATCGTTTTTCGAGGGGATGAAATGGCACGATAGTTGGGAAAAAATCAAATCGCCGACTACATGCAATACGCAACATATGCTCACACATTTTGGTAATTCATATTACACGGAAAGTCATTCGTACGAAGGGTGTCCATTTCGGCGTATAATGCGTCGTGTCGCGTCGCACCGCGCCGCGCCGTTAGGGTAGTAAATTTTGTCGCTTTTATGTCGACGTGTATTCGCTATTGGCCGTTTCGCGTTGCCAATTGAAATTGATTTCGACCGGAGGCATCCTCGTTTTAGGAGCGAAGAAGAATGGAGAGGAAGAAATCCGACAAGAAAGGAGCCATAAATTTTAAATGATCCAATCTCATTACGGTACGTCTACGTAACGTACTACGTAAGTGCAGTACGTGTAGCCTTCGGATGGGGGAGCGACGATGATGCGAACGTGCGATGCATTTTTACACGTGCAGCGTAGGGTCAGCGACATCGTGCTACGTGAAAGGGCTTCACGGTAATTTTTCAATTTCCACAATTTGCAAGGTAGCTGCTGCAAGTTTTAGGGCTGACGAATGCACTTTACCAAATAGCCGATGCCATTGTAATATGCACGTGCGTCGCGTCGTATAACGATGCCGGCGTGGCGGGCGTGCTCGTACTCGGTAATGAACCAAGCAATCCAGCAGGCAGCAACCTACCGCGCTTCTGCATTCTTTTCGGCTTTGGCTTTTAAATCTGCTCGAAAATGATCACAAGTGAAACTAATAATCTCTCGTCGATCTATATTCATAACGGAGCTTTTTATGCGAAAACTTTTTAAACTCGACTGGAATCATTAAAATACGCGTATTTTTTTCCTTAAGAATCGAGAAACGTGAGCGTAATACCGATTCTAAGGTTGAATGAAATTTTTTTTTGTCGTTAAAGTGAATTTTCCAAAGAGTCGCCTTTATGCGAACGTAATACAGCGTTTACTTTAGCGTATAATCGGCGTTGACGTGAGGAGGAATACGTAATTTGGCCCGCGAGTTCTATCGAATTTCTTCGTAGTACTCGATGGCACGCTTGGTTCGGTCATCCAGACTAAAGTCGTTTATCCACAGGATTGCGGCTTATCTGTGGGTAAGAAAAAGTGAAAAAGTTTCATCCCTCTTGATTTTTCTTTTTTTTAATTCTAATTCTGAAAGGCTATAGGCAGATAAGCGCAAGCGATCTGCCTCAGGGTCCTGATTTTGATGATAGTTGGGTGGTAGGCGCAGGTGGGCACCATCGAGAAACGTTAGGATTTTTTATCTTAAATTAAGGTCGACGAAATTAATCGAAATTTTGGTACATGGTAGACCCTTACAAGGGCCTTCCATGAAAAAATCAGCAACACCCCGCTCCAATTTTTTTCCCTCCAAACGGACGTTTTCGACTTTATTTATTTTTTTCAAGTACCCTATCTCAACTGGCACAATTTTCAAAACTCATTTTTTCGACGTATTTTCGACCCCTAGATGTCGTATATTTCTTTCAAAATTTTGCCTCCCTGAAGTCGTCGTCAAAAAACACAAAAATCGCGCGCGAGCGTTGGCCGAAACTTCCCACTACGCGGTAGCGCCTCGTTCGCCGTTGCGCGCGGCACCGGGACATGCCTAACGCAGCAACGCGCGTAACTGTAAACGAGGCGCTACCGCACAGTGAGAAGACAGTACCGTATAACGCGCGCGCTTAAGTTTATTTAAGTAATTTTTTTTTTACAAAATCTACCGATTTTTAGGTGATGGATTGTATAACATTTTTTGTTTGAAATAATTTTCAAGATTAATCTGCGATTTTTTCGCCCTCGAAAAAGTCGATTTTTGCAAAATGCGAAGAAAGGCGAAAAACAAGGTACAAAAATGGTCAAAAGTCGCATTGTAAACGAGGTCTTAAAACGAAAATAGGATACATCCTCTCATTTCCCCGTATATGGAAATTTGTGCTATTACAAATTCGACGTCTGTGTTAATTTTCGTGTAAATAGAGATACAAAATACATGTAGGTACGCGCACGACGAATAGGAAAGTACGCCAAAGTGCGAAGATCGCGTGTCACGTTGGTATGTCCGCTTTGCAGACATCGAATATGGCAAAAATGGGTAAAGCGCGGAAGACGGAAGTTGGTTAACGAGAAAATACCTACGCCAAAATCGCGTGTACCGAGCTGCGGACGCACGCGATACGATACGGGTCGCTTTTACGACGCTTGCAAATGTCTGAAATAGGGAAAAATGAAGAAATCAACAACTAGCTAGATGACTTAATTTAGAACAGACGAGCAACGTCGAAAAGCGCTTTAAAGCGAAAGCGAATCGTTGAGGCCGCGTCGCTTCGCAGGTTCGCGTACGCCTTCGTCGCGGCGCGGCGGTGGTAGTCGTACTCGTAGCCGTAGTTGTCATGCGATGTTCAAATTAAAAGCATCGTCGTCGCAAAGTTGAAAGCCGCACGTGCTAGTCGAATAAACTAATTGTGACGCTTAGCGACGAGGAAAATTTTTATACGAAGCTTTTTCCGAGTATTTGATGAATTATGGTTGTTTTGGTTGCGGCCTTCTGGCCTACATATACGAGTAAATTATAAAGATAGCCAAGCTACGCCCAATCCAATCTTTTATGTGTGATTATTGTTGCGGCCGTGTAGCCAAAGGCGACCGTTACGTTTGGCCGAAATTTTCTTCTACGCGCAGTTATCGCCTTCGGAGTAGCGGATTTTTCTTTTTCGATTTTTGAGCCTTGGAATACTAATGGCTCGGAAATATCGTATCGGTTTCGGAAGATTTGTTTGGCGGGCGTATCCGTTGCGTTGGCGAGGGGTCGTGTAATGTCGCGAGTTACCGAGGAGACTAATTTAAATTACACCCTTTGAACTTGTTCGACACGAAAGCGGTATTTACGTATTTTAGTTCGAAGAAATTTTCAAACATCGACGCGACGCGAAAAGTTTTTCACGGAAATTCGAGTAAATACTCGTACGTAAGACGAGGGTGGACATTTCGGGGACGCGGCCACGCTAAAAATAGACGCGTACGATTGTTCGCGGCGGGCCCGACGATTCTGGCAGGGGCAGGGGGCTTGATAGATGTATCTGTGCAGTGTACGTATTGTGCTGTAATGTAAGTGTATGCGCGAGTGGTGGACGCGGGCAAAGTGGAAACTGTCCCGTTTCGTTTTCGGGTTTTTCGATGATGAAAGTATCTGATTACGTCGCGTTAACGTTATAATTTAATAACGGTGAGATATTACCCGCGTCGTCTTACATTAAAACTTTCATGTGGACGTGTATTTTGATCGATAGGGGGCGCTAGGTACGGATTTCGTGCACGACGCTCGACATTATAGCGGCCGTACCAAAGTATACGAGTAAATTTTAATGGCGGTTTCATGTAAACGTGGACGAGAGAGGCGGTTAAAAAGTTGCATGTTCGAGTAATGCGTATAACTGGCTCGCATTAATTTCGACATTAAATTAATGAGTAGAACATTAGAGGGTTGCGTATAGAGAAGCCGTCTTGAAAGCACTATAATCATTTTAGGGATTATTTTCTTAAATTTTAACAAAATATTTACCCCGTTTTCGCTGATACCTAAACTACCTAGTACCTACTTAGAAGGCGAGTCACCACCTCTTCCTTCCTCCCTTCTTCTGCTTCTCACTTCCCGTAAGCGATCTACGTTGTATCTAGTTGTACTTTTTAATCGAGTGAAATTATACCTCCTTTCTCCTTTGTGGTGAAGTACAAATACATGATACGTATTATCCTTTTAATTGTTCGTTTATGTTTTGCAAATTGCGCGTAAATGCGCTGGCGCTTTCAACGAGACAGGGGCATTGCCTCCCCTGTTACAAAAAAATTGAGGTTCAAATTCTCAGAAAAAAAAGCGACGACTTTCATGTTCGAATTCTCGTTCATCGTTCGCGTTTGGTTTTCAGCCGTATGGGACACGACGTGTGATGTTAATAAATTTGCCAGTCTGTGAAATTGAAGGGGCGAAGTGATGTATGGATTTTTATTTTTTACTTCCTTTTTCAGATTTCATTTTTGTTTTTTGGATTCGAATATAATTCGATCGTGATTCACGTTCGATGTGATTCGAATACGATTCGAATAAATTGAAAATTTTTAATTTTTCTCAGCCTTCGTGTCGTGTACATTTTTGAACGAAATTCAGTCGTTGGTACGAAATAACGTTCATCTATTGAAGTACTCGGGGAGCCCGCACAGAAGGGAGGGGCACCTCCTGCCGATTTGACGGTACATGTTTTTTTTTTGAAGAGGAAGTCCTACGGAACGTATTGAAGTGAAAATCAAAAAAATAAAGTGGGGGCAACTTACAAAATGGCGGCCTTTTCGATTGACAGATGAGCGATGTTTTATAATGTGGCTTTTAAGGGGTGAACAAGTCAGCGTACGAAAAAATTGATAGTAACTGTAGGAAATTTTATGAGAAATATTTTTAGTTATCGTCAATTTTTTCGTACACCCACTTTTTCCCCCCTTAGAAGCCACAACGCTCACCTGTAAATCAAAAAGGCCGCCATTTCGTGAGTTGCTGCCACTTTATTGTTTTGATTTTCACTTTAGTATGTTCCCTAGGACTCCCTCTTCAAAAAAATCACGTGCTGTCAAATCGACAGGGGATGCCGTTCCCTTCTATGCAGACTCCCCGACTATAAGCTAAAAAGAAATATCTCAATCGTAAGCTAAATTAATCGAAACTACGATAAAAAGAAAATGATGAAAATCTCGAAGCGGCGACCTCGTCTTCGTTAAACGAAAGAGTTCCAGTATAAAGAATTCGTTAAAAATTAACTCGACCACGATTCGGATTAGTCCAAGTCAAAATAAACCCTGGAAATCATTCAACTTGTCACGATTTCGCTTGAAAGTTTTTTATTAATGCGCTAAAAGCGGGTAAAAAGTTTCTCGAAAGTCGAAAATCGTCTATGGTCGTGAACACGATGAGCCAGTAGCGGTACTGTATTCGTCATCGTCTTTTTCGTCTAGTCGAGATATTTATGCGATGCGAACACGTGTACCGATGTGCGTGTACGTCTGTAAACACGTATTCAGGAATCCGCGATAATAATGGTGTTTCGAATATTTGATACGAGTACCTATTTTACCTCTTCAGTTGCAGTGGGCTTGAGAAAGTGACCGGGTAATGTACACTACAGCGTGTACTCTCTGAAATGATTACCTCGTCGTATAATTTATTATCATCGCTGGCTGTAGCTAGTAGCTCTAGCTACGCATAAAGTATACGCTTTGCTTTAAAATGTTACAGCCATTAACGGCCTCCCGCAATTTAGAACGCACATAAAAGCAGAAGGGGGCCGATTGAAATTCACCTGCCTTTTGTCATTTAACGACGGCCGAGACATCGAGCTCCATTTATACGTACGGTTAAACTATGCCTTCCTCACTCGAGAAGAAAAAGCCAACTCTGCGGAACGTACTGGCGACGAGAAAAGCTTGAAATTAAAAAATACTCGTACCATACACGAACTCGTTACTACACTTTACCTATCTACCTACCTGTACCTACCTACAGCCTCGTATGTATGTATGTAAGACGAAGAAAAAAAAATAAAAAACAATGCTGAGAAACTTGGAACTAACAGGAAACGCCGAAACAGCGAGCATTCGAGTGTGTAGTTGTTTCCTTTACTTTTCTTCTTATCCTTTCCTCGAACAACGAAATTTCAAACGTTTCGTACGAAAAATTAGTTACTTTTCTATCTCTTTTCGACGTAATAGCATTACGTCCTCGTCGTTCCCCTCAAATACTGCCCAGAACCAATAGATAACGCGTATGCTATTTCGAACAATGGAAATCTCGACCCTTAGTAGTCCCTTTTGAAAAACACGCTGCGGGGAGATTTTTAAAACAATTAAACCCGATTAATGTAAAGCTACGCGTCCGATGTGTGGGGTTGTTTTTATGTAAACACGTACACCTTAAAGACCCTTGTACTAATTAAGAGACGTTGACGTTGCCACCGCGGCCGCCGCTGCCGCCGCCGCCGCCGCCATTCAACCGTTTCCGTCACTCGAAAGCCCTATTAACTTGTATGTACTGTATTATTTTCCAGTTTACACCTCGAAACGCTTTCGTTTACAACTCTTCCGCTCGTTTAATTGAAATTAAACGTGTCACCTGTGTTTGGTGGAAAGTGACTTGCATGCCTTCGGCATTCGTATACCAGATTGAAGATTTTTACATTTTTTCCTACGTATCACGTGGACGAGGCGACGCGACGGCAGATTCGTGGTACGAGGTTAATCGCGATAAATTTTTCGACAAGTTTTCGCGTCCTATTCGAGAAACGATGTCTTGAATTTATCGCATCGCGTATAAATTTTCAACGATCGAAAGATACGTTTGCATTTTCGTCTACAAGGTCGATAGTTTATCTATGTTCGTGAATGAAATCTCCGACTCGGGCGTCATATGCGGTCTTATCCTCTTTATATCTAGATAGTGGATACAGATAAGGCGAATTAGAAAATTTTCGTTAAATATATGCGCGTACTTTACGACTGACGCGTCTTTGTGTTCGGAGTCTGAGGTATTGGGTAAGAAGTTAAGAACTAAGAACAAACAGAATGAAACAAATGCCAAGTTTGCGTCGATATTAGAATGTAGATATGTCGACGGGACATACATACGCGTATGTGTATTGTGTACGTACACGTAGCTACGTAGCTACGTAGCTACGTACGATGTACATGTCGAGCGAAGGGAATCGGCGTATTAGTGGAAAAAAGGCCGGAGGTAATGGACAGGGGTGGTGGTGTGGGTATATGGGGGTAAGCGCCAAGTTTATTTCGTGCTTTGGAAATATCTCGTTTGGTTGATTAAGTTTAAAGGTAACTTTAGTGGAAATCCGTTGTACAGTTGTTAATTGATTTTAATGTAGTTGTTTAAAGATAGCGTTAATGAATGAATTAGAGTACACTGTCTTTCTAATTTCATTAAACTTTCGACAAACCGAATCGCAATTAACGAAATACAAGTTTCGTTCATTTTGACAGCTCCGCGTAACCGCATTCGCTTTTATTAATCGATTTGGCGCGTTAGTCTTTTCAAATAGCGTTAATTAATTTACGCGCGAATATCGGTAAAATTTATCGTTTATGTTTTTTCCGGCTGCTTTTGTTCAATTGTTATGTCGTTTCGCCGATTTAGGTAGGCCTATTAGTTTTTTTTTTACCTTTTGAAGAAGCACTATATGGACTATCGCGGTCTGCGTCGCGAATTACGAAACCTTAGTAATAATGACGTTAGCGCCATGTATGCTATTAATTTGTGTCCGTCGTCGTCGTCGAATAAGAGAAAAAGAGATAGAGTGAAGGGGAGAGAAGTGAAACCGAAGAAAAGCCTCGTCCGTGTCGAGACGCCGAGACGATGCCGTCGCGGAAAAACAGTCACGCCCGAATCGTTAAAATTATCATCATCCGTTTCCCACGATGACGACGAAGCGCATCCCCCATTTACCAAAATTATTAATCGCGTTACACTTTATCGACGCTCGTGTCATCCTGTCTGTATTCTTCTTTCTTCGCGTCTCTACTCTCTTTCTCGTTCGAAAAATCGTCTGTTATTGGCGCGAGGAGTCGAGTTCGGATGCGAGATGATTTGTGCCGAGTTTTCGAAACCGTTTTGTCATATTTTCAATGCCGACCATTTGTTACAAAGGCCTGAGGGATATGCTCGAAAAGTCGAACCTTCGAACCCTTCGAACCCTTCGTTTGCGGATGTAGAAATCCAACAAAGCGCTTTAATTGCCCTAATTTTTATCAATATACTATTCGACGATGACACCAGTCGCGCATTACATTCGTCGCGCTTCTTCACCCTTCTTCGCCCAAAAAGGGACGTGTTACATTGGGTGAGGGTTGCAGTGGGGCGATAATGTTACAGTATGGATCGATAGGATTTTCAGTCGTTATCGGACATTTCTTCGAGTGAAATTGAAGAGGTTGCGCCATCCCCCGGAAGAGTTTTTCATCCTGTTGCTAGTGTTTTGCAGCGTTTTTCCGTATTGGTTCTTCAAAAGAAGGGAGGAGGGAGTTACAACTCATCTCCTTTCCTTCATCTGGTTCAGACAGTATAGGGGGAGAGTGTACCCTATCGTACTCAACATTTTGATACTTTTGAGGGAATACATCGTCCGCAATATGTTCAATATTCGTAATGCCTGCCTGGTGAAGTGTTACTCAACTAAGAAATGTCCTGCAGTAAAAATTACAAGTTGAATCATGATTAGTAAAACGGGCTATTCGCTTTGATTACGCGTTATTAATCCGTAAATGGTAAAAGATTCGTCAGATGTACGATTCGAGGAATATCGTCGGTCCGATGATTCGGCAAAAATTTGTTAAAATTTATGAAACAAACAATTTGTAATACTTCTATCGAATGAACTCACTCTACTCTACCTAGTACCTCCACCTACCTAGTACCTACTACCTACCTATGTCTTTACCGAATAAAGAAAAAATTACGAAAATTTTCAAAAAAAACGAACGTTTTTTGTTTGACGAGATATGAAGTTTTTTGAATACGAATCGCCTGTTGCGAAGTTTTTAATAATTTTCATTTTCGCTGGTTGTTTTTCAATTTTACACCTACATTGACGTGAAAAATCGATCTTTTCGTCGTAATTTTAATTATTCGTCGGACAAGAATTCTTAAACATGGAACTAATTCTGGTGGAAACGCACGACAAAAGCGTCGAAAGTTTTCACCGCAGCGAACAGGAAAATAAGAAAATTGAAAAATCTATACAAATAAAATATGAAATTTTACGTTGTAAATTGAAAACCGTGACAGATGTGGGAAAGTTTGAATTGAAAGGAAACTATTAATTCGAGCCAGAAACGAGGCTTTTCCGAAACCTCGGCAAAAAAAAAACAACCGCGCAACTAAAGCAGTGTAAAAGGCTCTTAGGTGTAATTCGAATCATACGGTTTTTCGCGTACTTTGTTGTAGTCGGTAATGAAATAAGTACGATTAAAAAGAGGGGGTTGATTCGAATAGCGAATAAAATGAACATCGGCGTCGCATTCAACCTGAGCGTTGTCTTTTTTTTCGCTCGATTTGTAAAGTGCATGGTGCATTCAAGGTCTCGACACATATTGCAGTACACTTACGCAAGTAGGTCGTGTTTCATAATCATAAAAACCCATCTGCCGATGAGGTATTATCGTGAAACCACATCTGCTCCAAGTGTTGGCTACGCGGCCCCTACGATGTAGCAAAAGTAATTTTTTTTCACCAACGATAAAATAAATCGTCTGTTAAATAGCGTTTAATAGTTGGATTTACTCGCTGTTGATGAAGCGTTTTGATTGTTTGTTTTTTTTCTCGACTTTTCCGCCTACGTGTATTGTAAAAAATTCTTGATACAGGGAGCTTATACTTATATGTACGAGTTCGATTTACGTGGAAGAAAAAAAAACTGTTGTTTTAATTGAGGCGTATTAAACGCTAAATACCGGTGACTGGCGCGACGCGTATCGCTATTCGGCGTAAACGAAAATTACACGAATTATGGGTAAATTAAAGTCGATACGTTATAGTCCGGAAAGTAATAGCTGGGAGACGCCCAAATGGTGGTGATCCGTTGACCGCGGGCCATAAAATTGCGTGTTCGACCTTTATACGTTAAACAACGTTGTAGGTATATTTGGAAACTTATTAAATTCTTGGCTATAAGAGAAGGCAATTTGTTCGCTATATTGGCCGCTAGCTTGTCATATAATAAATCAAAAAAATAACAATGTCCGCTTTCGTTTCGCTCGTCCGATAATCCTCGCTACCGATTATCCAAGTACATACTACATAGTCAGACTACATAGACAAAGACATGCTATGCAGCGCCAACATAACTCGTATGTACGAGTATATCGTATACGTATTACGTACACGTAGATGGGTAGATGGGTAGATGAAAGATAAGGCCGAATCGACCGCAGCCGTAATTAATACCGCATTAGCGTATCGTCTACTCGACTTATCATTTAATACGAAATTCTCCCTTTTCGCCCAACGAATCGTTTGATAAAGGAGAAAAAAAACTCGTACGTGTAACCGGACCGTCTCCCCCTGCTCCCTTCCTCAAGGTGTTGGTCGACCACCACCAATATCGTTAGCTTATGCGTGGAGTTTCTCCGCCTGAAAAATCAAGCGTAATGAGAACGTTCGTTTTATTTGGAAAACTTTCCTACGTCGATGTCCCGGTAGCTTTTTTCCTCCCTCGTGAACTTGAAACCTTACGTTTTTGCGGGTAATTTGCGTCTTAGTGGGTAATCCCCGGAGAAGGCGGATATATCATTTTTAACGCGTATATTTTAAATAAAGAAACTATAATTCGGCGTTTGTAAGCAGGTTTTTGCAATGAGCTCGTGGTGCGTGCTACCAGAGGATTGCTTTTCCTTAACCTATGTACAATTGTAC
The DNA here is from genome assembly GCA_003261595.1 of Maconellicoccus hirsutus. Taxonomy (NCBI): domain Eukaryota; kingdom Metazoa; phylum Arthropoda; class Insecta; order Hemiptera; family Pseudococcidae; genus Maconellicoccus; species Maconellicoccus hirsutus. The sequence goes on along the minus strand of QBDW01000482.1, from coordinate 57,854 downwards.
ATGTATAAAACTAGCGAAACATGGTAAGGCGAATGACAGCAAAATGGTCGCAAATGTCATTTTATCGTTCAATCTTGATAAGCTGCAATAATTACCGTAAGTTCGCGGTATTTGCGGTAATTTAACGGTAATTTACTCGTAATTTATTTCAATTTACCGGCAATTTATGGTAATTTATCGGTACCTAATTTAATATTATTTTAATTTATGTAATTCACCGGTAATTTACAACAATTACCATAATTTGCAGTAATTTACCCTCATCTTGTGTATTTTACCACCAATGTATAGTAATTTACTGTTGATTTACAGTTAGTAACCAACGATGACTCACCATGTCCTTCCTCCTCTTTTTATCATGTTTATTACAATCTCGTTATCTTCTTTTTGGAGTTGGAGGTCTCTTCGCTTTCAATTTTACAAATCAACAACGTAGTACATCTACATACCTACTACCTAGTTACCTACGATACGTAGTATGTAGGTAATTAGGTAGGCCTATGCACTTGTTAAATAGTAAAGTCTATGACAATGTATTTGACTGTTGTTGAATTTTACGAGTATTATATGAGCCAGTTTCGCGGTTTACAGTTATTACATCGTGATGATATCTGACCAGAAATCGATGTTTAAACATGACACACTTTTCGAAGAAAATTTCTCAATTTGATTCTTAAAAACATGACCGCGTCCGTGGATGAGAGTAAGGAAAAATGTGCGGCGCGCAGTTAACGTCTGCTAAGCGAGAACAATGATTTGAAATTTTCGATTAGTCACCATGCGATGCGTCATCGCCAAGTACTAATTAAACAAAAAATGGGAAATTTGTAAACCATACGCGATCTGTGTTGGTAGTTGGTACGGTTCGTCGATATCGCTACTGTTTATGGATTTAATCGCGTAGATACAGGTAGTTGAGTACACGGTTTTTTATTTAGCGGATTGAAAACGCGCGACAAGGCACGCGCTCTAATGCCCCGTACGTGTTATTTTAATTTTTATTTCCATAGTTTACGCGCCAAGTCGTAAAATACTAGTGCTCGTTTATGACAAAACATCTCGACGTGGAACGATTCTATACCTGTGTGAAGTTATGACTGTGGGTGTGTGTGTGATATGTGGCGCACCCGTCCAATTTTTTTTCGACGCGTATACGTGGTACTACGCTGTGCAGCAACAATGCTTAATACTCGCAAACGATGAGGATTTGCGCGAGTGCGAGTCAAGAATTAAATTCGTATATGTATGCACAGTATACGAGTAGTATTTACGGTGATATTGACGGCCTATAAACAATACGCGCGAGCTTTAATTTATGGCGAAAAAAACCTGCATGTGGTACAGGGGCAGTACGTTTGTTAACCCTTTATACGACTCTTCGTATTTACGTTATTCGCGGCCGACGTTTAGAAAATATTTATTAGCTACCGCGTGCATTACACACAGTGGCGTAGCCAGGATTTTGGCAGGGGGGGGGGCAAAACGAGTCCAGGTAGTCAAAATTTTTTTTAATTAGTGGGAAACCAGAAATTGCAAACGATTTCTTTTCCTATTCCTTTAATTTATAAACAAACTACGATACGTCGAAACAAACAATAAAAGGCCATGGGGGGGCAATTGCTCCCTTTGCCCCCCCCCTTGGCTACGCCACTGATTACACAGTACATTATATACTACATACGTATCCTCTTATATCAACGAAGGCCTGCACGGTGCACATACAGACGCGTACGTGTCAGCCCATATGGTATTCGTAGGTTTCTGGGTATTTCTGCAAACTAAGCGTTATTCAACCAGTATGTCTAACGCGTCAAAAAGACGTCGTACAATTAAGACGAATCGTGTGAAAAATTCATTTGGTCGACGACGCCGGCCCTAAATTGGAAACGTACGGTGCGACGCGACGATTAACATTTGCCGCAGTCGATTCAAAAATATACTGTATGTATACCTAGTTGACAATTTTCTGCGACGTAAGTTCATAAATGCGAACGCCCTCCCCCCTCCCCCCCTTGCCCACGCTACCTAGAAAAAAGATATTGTCGTAAAACGAACGCCAGATACGATCTGATGATGGTAAAAATGGAAGAAAAAAGCGCTTCGCTTTAGGTTTCCTACCCTAACCCTTGCCGTATACTCGTATTAGTCCGCCATATACTCGCAAATCGAGCACGGCCGATGTAACAAGAATATTGGCGCATTGTTGTTATTATCGCACTCTATAAATTACAAATGAAATAGCTTCCGTTATATACTCGTACGTATTACGTAGACGTACAAACTCCCAGAAAGCTATTTGCTGCAGGCCGTTGGTCGCTTAGATAACCGAACGAGGTTTTGTATTTTTTCTCGCGTATTTTTCAAAATAAATCGATTTAGTATTTTCACGATGTTCGTCTGCTGCGCTACATTTCGTGGATGAGAAATGAATTTGTCTCTTTTTTCGCTCACTTTTTCCTTCGAGATAGTCCATTTGGTCGGCGAAATCAATTCGCCTTGAACGTATTTAACACGTAATCGCCGCGTAGATGTAAGTATGACACGGAGGTGCGCATGATTTATTATTTCGAGAGAGACAGACGTAGCGAGCATGGCGAAGCGATGTGAGGGGGTTCGGGAGCAAAGCTCCCATTTAGCGAAGCCAGCATGTATAAATATGCGTATACATGAATAATATGTACTGGAATTACGAGCAATTTTTCTCATGTTTTGTAACGAATCGAAGCGAATGTCAAATTTTGGATAATGAAAAAACGAAAAAAAGAAAAAAAACACCTCGCGGGATTCGGTTGTTAACAAATTAGCGCCATTGGTATAGTTATGGTTTCAATTTGGTCGTAAAGCCGAGGACTTGTACGAGAACAAAGTTTGGTGCAGTTAGAAAGAAAATAGATTACTGATAGAAATATTTCTATCGAAAGGAATCGCTTTCGAGAAAGTAACTTTTTCGATAAAAATGATATTGGAGATTCTCCAGGAAAAGTTTAAAGCGCGACGGAAAAAAAACTCGCGAAAGGGAGCTCGAAGTACGCTACGACGACGCTCGCGTTCGCGTAAAAGTTGACATTTCGAAATTGCGCTTTTAACGCGGAATGGGGCGGTAATTTTAATCGTTAGTGTCGAATAGCCCGCAGTATGTTTGTTAATTTTCTCATTTTACTCTCGTACCTCTTACCTGCGACCTTTTACTCGTAGTTCAGCGACGACCTACCACCTTGGCATCCTTTACCTACAACTACAAGTCGTATTAAACGTGCTTTGTGACAAATTATAAAATGAGAAACAATTATGCGATAATTAAACTGTTCCTAATTACGGCTACGGCGGCGGCGACGACGACGACGGTGATAAAAACTTAGCCGGTGAAAAATTTCACCATTGTTAGCGGGTGAAAAGCGAAAAAACGAAATGACGCGGGCACAAAGTGTCCTCTTTTTTTTCCTCTTTTAATTATCGAGATTTTGTAAACAAAGCCTGCAGCAGAGGTAAGTTTGGTAACAAGGTATAAGATGGTGAAGAAATTTCGTCGACGTTGTACCAACTTTCGTAATAAACTTAGCGTTAGAAGCGATAATTAGGGTTTTCAGAAACCCGCGTCGCGATTTCGTTGAAAAACAAATCAAAATGCCAAACGAGTTTAAAATTTACATTTGTCAAATAAAATGCTTTATCGAGTTAATCGTACTCGCTACTTGTTGGCTAAATGCTTTCAAAGTTTAATCCTTCTGGCTCGTTGACGGCACTTGGCGCTTTCGTCTTGTTTACTCGTACAAGACCGTACCTACTAGGTACTTTTTTTGGCGCGCCGCGCTTCCAAGGTCCCTTACAAACGTCCTCGTTTTATTTACTTAAAGGGATTTGAAAATGGCAAAAAAATAAGCCGCAAAATCCAGATTGCCGAGTGAACGTGAATTCAACTAAGGCTGCACTTTGAAATGGGGATTTTCAGACCTTCGGTTTTTTTTTTCCGGCCATCGTCTAATTTTTACGTTGTTGACACTGCACGCCGGAAAAGATATACGAGCGAGTGCATGTTAAAAACCTGCGGACGTAGTTGATTTCCATTCGAATGACGGGTGATTTTCTTTTACAGGTTTTTGTACCAGTTGAACCATGAACGAAGAAGGTGTCAAGCTAATTACGCGATTTCGTCAGCCAGGTAAACACGTCGGAATTTCCTTTTAGAGCGTTAAGTACATTACGTGCACTTTATACGTACGAACGATGAGCAATCGCTTCGCGTAAGCGATTCGTTGGCGCGTTCATGAGACGAATAAGAAATGCGACGTTATTCGAAATAGGGTAAGAAATTGAAAAAGTTTTAAACGACGCGACGTCGAGAAGGTTGTTTGGTCTTAATTTGGAAACGATGGTGCCGGGTGTTCCATCAGAAGTGATACTTAATCGGCGAGATAAGATTTGTAATGTTTATTCAGCTGAGCGGACGCGATTCGATAATAATACGAGAGTGATTTAGGCCGCACGTAGGTACTAGCTAGCTAGGCAGTAGGTCTAGGTAGTAGGTACTAGGTAGCTAGGTACTGGGTACGGGTACGAGTATATGAAAACGATAAAATTTTATATTTTCACAAGCTCGCGGACGACGATCGAAGACAGATGCGGGGAATTTTCGCAGGTGTGTGCAATTGGAAACGAGTTGCGCGCAGTTTATGGAATCTTGAGGCGGGCCGAGATGCACTTGTAGCCGATAATTTACTAAAAGCAATTTGCAGCCTCTATAAAGCTGCAACGTAAAACGCATTTATCAATACGTTGGGTAAGGTAGCCGTTGGAAATATTAACCCTTAAAGGTCGTCAAAAATGGGTAGCGCGCCATCTAAAAAGAACATTAGAGCACTTAGCGTGTCCGTTACAGGCTGTGCCCTCGATAGTAAATCTTGAAATGCCGTTTTATTCTACGCGAACCGACATAATAATGAATTTAGATACCCCATCGAATGGGCACGTGCGTACGTTCTCATATGTACGTTCTACGTTCTACGTTCTACGTACTACGTGTATCCGCTGCGCCTATACCCGTATACTCTCGTCGTATTTTTTCCCGAAGCCCGGCGACGAAAAACAAAAACCATCGGGGTTGTAAAGGTCGTTCTCGTTGGTAATTTGCGCGTTCGCGACGTACCCGACTACCCGTCTTCCTCGGTCGCGCCCCCTACGCAATGCTCGATCCTTCGTGAAACACGCTCGTGCTACGAATTTCGCCCCAAAAAAACGCTTCGTTGGGTGAACTTCCGCGTGTAAAAAGCTATGTCGTCGTAGGATTACGATGTAGACGTAGAGCGATAAATAAGTCTGGTGGAGCTTTTTAAGCCTGGTTTCGTAATTCGATTACCAACGGTACGGTAATTGATCGAGTAGCGGATACGGCGATTGGGTAATTTCGGAAGAGTTCGAAGCGGATTCCTTTGTTGAGGTCTGGAGACACGGATTACTTTCTAGTTCAAGATCAAAGATGAACGAGTGAAATTCGTCGAAACGGTTGCAATCTAGAGAAAAACCTACCCGGCTACCCGAGTCTACCATTATTTTATAAAGATACGAATTGCCAGCGTATTAATGCGAAAGTCCGTGCACAGAGAGTCGTTCGCCTCTCCCTCATCATAAATACTGGAGCTCTTTTCGTCAGAAAAATTCTTCTCAGATTTTACTCGTGCTTATGAAAAAGCACGGATACGAACATTCTGAGAGGAGAGGCCCTACTTTGTTTTTCAAAACCAAGAAATTACCGATCTCGTAAAAGTGAGGAACAAGAGAGAAAATTTTTCAGTACTTCGAAGCGCAGCTTTATTGGCACGTGTCAGAGAATTCCCGTAATGATTGGTTTTTTGTTCGGGAACTACACGACCTTCACTTTAACCCATGTTGTGTTGCGCGAGTTGCCGTGCCAATGCTTCCACCTCTTGACGGGTTTTCCGCGTTTGAAAACCGATTTTGTGTTTACGTTACCGGTTTATTCGTCATGTTCGTGATGTCGAACGGAACAAAAAATGCTGACTAAATCGCCTACGATATTACCGAAAATCTTGATTTGTTTTTTTTATGTGCAGAATTATCAATATTTGGCATTGCAGTAGACGCGTTAAACATATGGTACGTGGGTTTTTATACTCGTAATATTTCCAGCGATACGTATATAAAAGTAATTTGATTTTATTATTAGGTATTTCGTTAATGGTAAATTTTCACGAAAACGCGCGCGTAAAGAAATACAATCGAGATAAAATTACATTTCGCTGTTTTAGCCAAAATAGAAGAAAAAGTTGCACAAAAGCATTCGTTGTTTTTGCTTTTACGAGATTTTCGTTCGTTGCACGTATGCCAAGATAAAGATTACTTATACGACTATAGGTGTATGTGTATTGTGTATGTGTGTGCGTGTAATACAATGTACGAGTTGGAAGAAGAAAAATACCAAGTTTATGGCGCGAGGGGCGCGAGAAGAAGAGAAAAGAAGAAAAGCTTTCGCGAGCCTACGCAAGGAACGCGTGTAGTTTATTTATTCGTCGAAAAAGAAGGCATTTTTAGTAAATTACTCGGCGCTTGTCAGTCGAATAAAGGCATGTTGAGACGCGTTCATGTATAGGACCCATTGAACCGCTAACTTTCAACGGTTTATTTAAACTCGCGATGAAATGAATGGGCGAAATATCGACGGGTTAAATGGAAAGAAGGTGGATCACGACTTGCATTTTGTATCGGCAATATACCTTGTGTACGACCATACGAGCGCAAAATTTACCCAGCCACCGGTGGCGCAACGCGAGCGGTAACGACCACCTCGTCCTGCACTCCCGAGTCCGTTCGAAAGAGAGAAGAAAAAAAAACCTTGAAAAAAAAAACGAGAGGAAGACGAATCCCGTAAAAGACTACATGCTCGTTGAAAAACATCTTAACGAAAGTTTTCCAAAAGCTGCCTACTCGTACGTATTGCTAAATTGAATTTCGAGTAACTTTTTTTAAGCGCTTTAAAAGCTCGATTAGATTAGACCGGATGGCCTACCGTAGAGGTGTATATCTTCGTTTGTTGCCGTCTGCCGTATATACCACCACTGCACAGCATTGTAGTATAATTGCGTATTTATGGATATTCGAGATTTGTTCTTCCTACTTTTTTTTGGACAGATGTCTATGAAGATTTCAAGCGACAGTGCCAATTTTTCAGCCCTCTCTTTTCCGAGGATCCACTTCCCAATATTTCATACGTGTATACCGCCCCACCTATGGATTTTAGAAAAGAAAACGTTTTGTCAAAATTGTTCCTTGATGTCTCCTCTATACTTTTAGTTATCACAAAAATTCCATTTGGAACAATCCCCTCTCCTCAAATTTGAGAAAACATTTTTCGAAAAAGGGGAAATCTGATTTTCTCACATTTTTAGAAGTATCAAAGATACACCAAAATTTGTAATCATACAAAGGATTTACATTAAATTTCATTGCTCGCACCACCTCCATCTTATAGGTTCCACCGCCTCCTTGATTATATTACATTTGAAACGTCGTTTTTACTAGCAAATTTTTCAAACAAAGTAGTTTCCTACTAACTTTTTTACACTTTTAGTCATTACAATATCTCTCTTCAGAGCGTCTCTTGCCCCTCAAACCCCAATTAAATCCATTAAGTTGGAGTAATTGACAAACTATGAAAGTAATAAATTTTTGGAAATTACGCAGCAAATCTTGTGCTAAGTTGAAGACTTTTTTTTCGATAATTAAACATTTTAAATTCATCTTAGAGCGGTACAGAAAACACCCAATTATCAAATCAAATCAGGGGACGAGGGGGTTAGGTGGGTCGGATAGCAAAAAGGCCAACTTGATGGATTTAATTGGGATTTAAGGGGCAAGAGACGTTCTGAGGAGAGATATTGTAACAACCAAAAGCGTAAAAAAATTATTAAGAAACTATGTACTTTGAAAAATTTGCTTGTAAAAACGACGTTTCAAATGTAATATGGGGGAGGGGGGCTATAATATGGAGGGGGTACAAGCAATTTTTTCGCGCTTCAGCTTACTTGAAAGAAGAGTTGATTGTAAATCTTTAGTGTGATTACAAATTTTGGTGTATCTTTGATACTTCTAAAAATGTGAGAAAATCAGATTTCCCCTTTTTTCGAAAAATGTTTTCTCAAATTTGAGGAGAGGGGATTGCTCCAAATGGAATTTTTGTGATAACTAAAAGTGTAGAGGAGACATCAAGGAACAATTTTGACAAAACGTTTTCTTTTCTAAAATCAATAGGTGGGGTGGTATACGCGTTTCAAATATTGGGAGGTAGATTCTCGGAAAACGGGGGGGGGGCTGAAAAACGCGCACCTTTGCTTAAAATCTTTGTTTTAATGTATAGAACAGGAATCAACAATAAAACTGTTTTTAATGGCTCGATCGAGCGGACTTCTTTTTTTGTGCTTTTAAGACTCTACTATAGGCGAAAGAGCCGGCCGAATAATATATTTAAATGATTATCGGGCGTAAACGTTTAAGTATTTGGAAAACGATAGGTTACGGTATAAATAGCGGTGTAGTCGAATGACGAATTTGTTTTTTATTCGAACGTTTTTATTCTCGAATCGAGCTTATTTTTCTAGGGCGCCCAGATTTTAAGGGACGGGTGCCGCACCGCCGCCGCCGTCGCCGTCGTTTTACCGGTATACGTAACGTATACACGCTTCAGATATTGTATTCGAATTGTTAAATTAAATTTGGCAGCGTCGACGGGCGCGCTAGGGAACGTTGCGCGATCGGAATGTAATTTTAAGCTAAGGAAAACTATAGAAGACGAATGAAAAATCACCGTTTTGCGAGTACGTAATTCGAAAACATTTAAAAGTAATGAGATCGTGTCAGGATAAAGTCTACAGTGTAAGTGTACGGTATTCGTGTGGGGCCTGGGGCGTCGAAAACGACGCGGCGTATTTTTCTCACTTTTTTCTCTTTATTTTCCTTCGTTGTGCTCGTTTCACGTACTCGTACTTTGGAACACGTGTATTTACTGGGAGCAGATATCTCGAATAAGTCGTAGGTTCTGGTACCTTTACCGAGTACTATGTTTTATTTTTGTTAACCAGCGCAATCGTTTAGTTAGTGCCAAAGAGTTGGTGTAGTTTTTAATATGTTTCTATAACGAGGCTGCTTTCTAGTGCGAGAGATTCGTTGGTAGTATCGGGTTATGGTTTTTTTTTTTTGAAAATGTCTTCCTTTGTACACCTTTGATCTCCCGGTTTCACCTAGAGCTGGTGTCAAATGTTCACTTGTAATCGCTTGTGCTTATTTACCGCTTGTTTTGAATGTTTCATTGGAATGCAATAGCGTCAATGCGACTAATCTTACATCGGGGAAATTCGTCTAAAAAGAAAGAAAAGGAATGAAGAAAATAAAATGGGTGGAAAAAACCGAAAACGTTTGTCATGAAAATAATTTGTTTTCCGCAATTCGTTGGCGGGAATGATTTATCTTTATTTAAACGCTTAAACGTATCAGCCGTCGAATATTTCGTAAACATGCAACACGCTTCGGTTCACCGAGGAAGTATTTCATTTCAATAATTACCTCGTCTGTTGGCAAAGTCACCCGTAAAACACCGGAAACAGCGTTTTTTCGCATTTGGCGAAAAGAAAAATAAGCGGCAAGACGGGGAAGGAAAAAAGATGAAAAATTATCGCACATGTTGCGGAGGACGAGTCGGTGCACGGTGCACGCGCCCTACGCGAGAACTCGATAAAAGACTATAACATTACGCAAATTTCAATAATGTTTGCAACCGAAGAAAAGTATTGAGAAAAGTTGCGCTTTCGAGGGGAAACAGCGACGAGAAGGAAGAAAAAATGAGGAAAATTGACGCGATCGGGTTTTCACGCAATTTTCCTTATTCGATCATCAATATTATCTGGATTTTTTGAGAAAAACCAACAAAGGAAAATAAATATTAGAAGGGGCGCAGCCGAGGTAATAAAGGAATAGCAAAACAAACTTAATGGCACTTGAAGCAATGAAAAAGTCATAACAAGCAATGAAAAGTCCGACATTTATTGTTATCGCGTTCGGCAGCGCGGATAACTTGAGAAGGGGTAATTTAGATAGCGAAATCTACCCGAGAACAGTTCGACGTTCGACGTTCGACGTTCGGCGCTCGCCCCGAGAAGCCGATAACTTTGCCTCCGTCCTTTCCGTGGTCGTTGCCGAATTTTCGATTTGTATTCGCGATTACGAAAGCGCTAATACACGATAACACGTACTCTACCCTCTATCATGTGAGTGTACGAGTATTACGAGTACACGAGTACGTAATGTATAATTCAATTCAACTACTGTATAGTGTACAGTGTAGTTGCTAACTTTGCTGCTATCTACACTACCTAGCACCCAGTGGCTAGTGGCTACTGGCTAGTTACCGAGTTTTTTCGTAGCGTGTGTTTAATTATCACGTACGTAATAGAATCTTAATACGTAATTCGACGTTCAACAATCTTCAACCAGCAAATCAACTATCCGTAGCGCAGACATGTTCGTAGGAAAGTTGAGACGCTTATTCAGGTTTTGGCAGAGCCGTCGAGGGTGAAAATGGACCTGTAGCCAATGTTGAGCGACGCTTACTCAATTTGTACAAGATGCTTACAACTGAACGAAATAAGTGGAAAATTGCCTATTATTGAAAAACCAAAAACTAAAATTTCCAGGTAATCCCAGGGTGCTCTACTTGTTCGCCCTCTGAACAAGTCTGATTTTCGGCCTGACTGGTTCAGTCTTTTAGTTCGGAGCTTCGGACTTCGTAGAACTCTAGTCCAGTCTATTCAGCCAGAAAATGGATGATAAGCTGAAATCTGGTATATGCCTAGTATTCGATACCCTTTACAACATACTTCACTCCAAAATAAATGTCACATGCGCAAGTCCCATTTTTTGTTAATGTCACCCCCGTGAAATCAGTTTCAAGTCAAAAAATCATTAATAACCGCCTGTTTTCTTATAAGTTAAAAAACGAAAAACTGCACTCCACGTAATTTTTGAAGACTCGCCTACTTTGCCGCGCTGTACCTCAAAAACTAAGTTAGCTACTTTTTTACCATGATTTCGCTTAGTGAGAATTTTGAAACTTCGGGTTGAAGTGTTTTTTTAACCCCCAAATAGTATAAATTCTTTTCAAAATTTTCACTTGAGCAAGATCGTTGGGAAAACTAAAAAAACATGCAAAAATCGACTTTTTCAACTCGAAAAGAATCGCAAAATCATCTTCAAATTATTTATAACAAAACACGTTATATAGCCGAAGACCCAAAAACCGGTAGATTTCGAGAAAAAAATTGTTCAAGTAATGAATTCAAACGCGCGCGCGGTTGTCTGTGTCCCACTGTGCGATAGCGCTTCGTTCGTAACAACGCGCGACGTTAGGCACGTTATTGCATGAAACGGCAAGGTGTGCGTTTCATGTTATAATGGAGCGCTACTGCACAGCGGAAAATGCCGATAACCGCGCGCGCGCTTGAATTCGTTACTTGGAACAATTTCTTTCTCAAAATCTACCTATTTTTGGGTCTTTGGCCATGTAACGTGTTTTATTATAATAACTTGAAGATGATTTTGCGATTTTTTTTGAGTTGAAAAAGTCGATTTTTGTGCGTTTTTTTGGTTTTTCACCATGATCCTGCTGAGTGAAAATTAAAAAAAAATATTTATATTCTTTGAGGGTCAATAGGGCACCTACCACCGAAGTTTCAAAATTTTCACTGGACGGGACCTTGGTTAAATTAAAAAAAACGAGTTAGGAAACGTATTTTGGTGAAGATAAAATGATGGTGGGGAATTGTCGATTTTTGTGTTTAGACCATACATACAGGTTTACCACATACCAAAATTTCAACCTCCCCCCTCTTACCGTTTTTGAGGAAAAAAATCCTATCTTTTTTTCAATTAAGAATTTTTTTCTCAAAAGGGCTGAAATTTTGGTCATGAACGTCAACGTATCTGAACAGTACCTAACTACCACATGAATTTCAATTTTTTTGAACAAAAAGTTCAAATCGACCTGTTTAACCGGTTACGGCCTTTATGCGAACTTTGCCAAAAATTCACGAAAGAAGCTCCCTTTTCAATCGCACGTATCTCGAAATCTAAGCCAGTTATGTCAACTCTTAATGTATGCATTTTGTAGAGAATTTAGTGGGTTTCAATTTTGAACTGAACTATTTTTCTGATAAAACTAGTTTTCGCGAAGATATAAGCAAAAAACTGATTTTGGGGGGTTGAGATGCACAAAAAAGGGGGCTTGCGCAGGTGACATTATTTTGTTGTGGAATGAAGTATGTCGTGAAGGGTATCGAATACTACCTTATCATCTCATTTTGCAAGCTCAAATGCTCGATTGAATGGACTATTCGTCTCTGGCGTAGAAATTAATCGATATTTTGGCTGATTTTTTCTCGGACTCGAATCAATGTGATACGTGATGAGTAAGTGAACATTTTTACGATAATTCGTACGTTAGTAATTCGTAGAATAGAAATCGTAAAACGGAGACGTTCGGTCTGTATACCGTATTTGTAAACATCAAACGACCACAATATGTCATTTGTCGCTTCTGACGATAAATAAGTTACACGATATGATTCACCCAATCGCCCTATTTGGTTCAAGTGTATACTTAATACGTACGTAATAACTATAAACATTTTGATTTCGACTTGGATTTCGTGCTTCCCTCTCTGGTTCGTCCATCGTCCGTCATTGTTTTGTAAACGTAAGAATTTCCGAACGTCTAGACCCTTTAGTACGAGTAGGCTACGTTCATGTACGTATGGCTGCCTTCTGACCGGAATATGATATGAACTGAAAACTCGAAAATATTCGAAAGACAAGTCCGATGCCCAAATAGCCAGAGCCACGAACCACGAAAAGCTATAGTCACGATCTCGTATAATGTTACTGGTTACGAAATGCAGTCAATTTCAAATATTACGGTCGGTCGTTTCGCATATTAATTAATGGTTTTGAATTTTCGCCATTGTGTTGCTGAAGTGATATAAAGGGTTGTAACCTTGTCGACTCGTACAGTCGTACTTGCTATTGTACACGTTTAGAACTTCTGCAGTAGTAATTGAGTTTACAAATTTACTGTTAGTTTTCGACGAGTTCAACATGTGTTTTTAGCGCGTTGGTCTTAGTGAGTGGGTATTTGTATAAGTAGCAGGTACTAGGTAGTAGGTGTAGGTAACTAGGTACCAGGTAGGCAGGTACCTTTATTTATATTTTCCAGATAACTCTTTAGTTTTTCTCCATTTGCTTCTGCTGGGAGTAAGGAGACACGATAAACAAAGGATTTATTATTTTTTAAGATGTAACGGTTCTTGGTACTTTTGTTTTGAGAGTCTTGCGTGTAGCGTATTCTAATACCGGAATTATTGATATAAAGGAATATTTTCTCAAAATGCCTCGAGATTTGCCGAAAAGTTCGTTGTCTATCAATTTTTCAAGACCGCGAATTCATCCGAAACGAAAGCTCGACTTCGTTACTAAAGTATTGGACCAGGAAGACGATATTTGTACGGAAATCGTATTCTATTTACTTGTACGGTACAGTACAGTACCGTATAGTATAGGTATTAGGTAGGTAGGTCTAGGCAGTAGGCAGTAGGCAATAGGCACTGGGTAGAGGTTCATCGGTATATACATATACGAGTATGGTAGTTTCGCATGGATGACGCATACTGTAAATTCTTTAATGTAGACTCGTGGTTTGTTTACTTCTTGATGAGGATTTGCCTTTGTATACTTTATCGTTGGGTTTATTCGTTTACTTTTCTTTGATACGCGCCACATTTATCACCATAAACAGCGAAGCTAAACAGCTAAACGTTTGACTAACTTCGTACGGAGAACGAGTTGAATAAGATAAATGTATTTAAACACCGCGTAACTAAGCGTTCGAGCTTCAAAGTTGTTAAAAATCTCTTCAATATTTAACTGGCTGACGACGAAGAGTGAAGACGACATTAGGTAGATGTAGAAAGTACACGCGGATTTGGCGACGTTGTTGGCTTCTGCGAATGCGACAAACTAGCCGAGCTCGGCGAGGTTTTTGCGCCGGAAAACGTCGACTCGAGTGGGTAGTTCCCGTGGAAACAAATCGACGATCTGGTCGTTCGAGTGTTCGAATCATCGTTCTACTCGTAGTTTCCAAGAAGAAGCGAGCGAGGGTGCGACATATGTCAGCAGTGAGCACTGAGCACCTATAAAAATAATTTCGACTTGTTGATGAGAAAAGATTGTTTGCGCGTATTCGATAATGTATTCGGGTTCGTTTCGAGTGTCGATCTTGTACGTACCTATTTCGATGGCGTCTTTGTGAAGGCGTCAAGTTCTGACTGCGGGTACGATTACACTATTCGAATTAAGGCGTCGTGTCGCGTCGGTTTACTCGCAGCGGCGGAAAAGGAAAAAGCGAAAAACAAAAACAAAAGGTTGAGTAACGTTTGAAAAATGAATAGATTTGAAAGGTAATGCCGGCGTCGACGGAGCCGAGAAACGGAGGGAGATGTTACGACAAAATGAGAACGTTCGCCGTTGCATCGAAATAAGGCTGAAAATTAAAGTAATTACCAGTAAATAGAAGAGAATTTATTTGGCTAATGAAAAAGCGCGCTTTACGCGTTAAATACGCCTATAAATTAAAAACGGTCAAAAGTTACCGCGTAAACGTACTCGTTGCTGGTACTAGCGGTTAAAAAGATATTTATGTCTGCCGTTGCAATTGAAAATAACTCTCGAGTAATTCTTGTTTTTGGTTTCCCTAACATATTCGCCGTTCGTTGCGGAGTCATTTTTTAGCCGGAATTCGCAACACGTCGGATTCCGCGATTCGTTTCTAACCGAGAATTATGCGGTATCGCGTTGCATCTTTTATACTCGTACACGTTCTCCTTTTTACAGCATCTCTTTCAGTCGGATATTGCGGTAAGTGGGTTCAACGGGATTACGTGTTTTGACGCGGTCGTCGCTTCTATAAGGTTTTTGACTTACCGTAATTTACCGGTAACTTACTGTAGCTCGCCGTAATTTACCGTCACTTAATGTATTTTACCGCCGATTTACGGTAATTTACTGTTGATTTACAGTTATTTACCAATGATGATTTACCATGAATTTGCGGTTTTTCGGTAACTTACCATTAACTATCCGTATTTACGATAATTATCGGTAATTTACGTATTATGTTCAAAATTGATGAAATTCGGTTTGCTCGATATGGTGTGATGAGGTCATAAATAAAATTGCCGTCATTTTATATACATATAGATAGGCGACTAGTGGTGATGATACTCAGTTGTACTGTACAATGAATTGAAAAACCGTTGATGAATCGAGTGGATGCGCGGTCATCATCCAATGAAGCGAGTATACGCCAACGATTATGAAGAATGAATTTCTAATGGATATGACGAAGTGAAAGATATGTGAAGTCTTCCAATTGGCTCGACGTTGAAAAAGATGTCCAACATTCCGGAATTGAATATTATGTGTATTGGTGTATTGCGAAGTCGATTACGAAAGCTCCCCTTACTGTGTGAAAAACTGGAAAGATTCGATTAAATTTGCATTCGCTAGCCTTTGAAAAGTAAAACACACCCGTGCCAAGCAACCAACCGAAAAACGTCAATTAATAGAAAATATTTTAGCGCAAAAGATATTATTTTAGATAAGTAAAAGTCGTGCAACGTAATAGGTCGTGACAGCTGTTGGAAAGTTTTTGATGCACCATTAAGATATTGGTTACTTATGACAGTTCCATCGCGTCGCCCTTGCTACGTAATACGTATGGCAGTACGCTATGCGTGTTTTCGTCGGTATTTCAGCATATACGTAGGCTATATATGTATTATGTGTAATATAGTATACAGTATAACGTTTACGTATGGCGTACTACTTACACATACGAGGGTGCAAAGGCAAAACGTAGAGCCAGAGAGTAGACCTCGCTTGTCTGTAGGCCTATGCACGTAAAATCGACAAACGAGGCCGATGCGAGAAACGCCAATTGAAAAATATGTACCTGCTAGCGTCGGGGAGGCGCAAAGAGGGGCCGGAGGCGGGGGTCTACGGGGTGGTAAAAATAAAAGGCTAAAGAACGTAAGAATGCTTCGTATCGTAATTTACGAGCTTATACGAGCCTTTACGTAAAATAGAATTTTTCTTGCATAGTACGAGTAAGTATAACTCCGGTCTGCTTTGTCACCATCATATAAATAGGTTATAGAAAAATTTTCTTTCTTATAAGGAAAACATCTTTTATGGAACAAAAGACGTCATTAACCGAATTCAAAAATGGAACAACAAAATGAAACCTTTTCAGTAAGCGTATCAGCGTTTTTATCAGGTCTATTTCATTCGCAGCAGTTTGCTTTTTTCTATTTCTTTCTCTTTTTCGTCGCCGTCGTCGTTCGTTTAAAAGCGCCCGTCTCGCTAACGAAAATAAAATAATAGCGCTATAGGTAAAGGAAAGTACCTTCATATAAATACTCGTATACGCTGCACTTACACATACACATACGCGCACCCACACACAGACACGTCTGCTTGTATAGTTTTCCGAACGACATTATAGTATATCGAAAGATGAAAAGGAAAGTGTTTAGCGAGAAAACTTATCTGCAAAAAGGACATTATTGGAATGTACTCGTATAAGATCACCAACGGAAAAACTCATACGGCGAATCTGTCTTTTTATCTTTTTCTACGTCTTTTTTGGCGCTTTCGCTCGCTTGTGCGACGTCGAGCAAAATGATCGAATCAATTTGCTTCAAAGGGAAATATCAAATTTCTATCTCAATTTCGCGTAACGAAAATACACGTTCTTCTCTTCTTCCCCTCTCCCCAGCCGCCCTCCAGCCCTTGACGTGTCAACTCGTTGCTCGCGCTTCGTAAAAAGGACACTTCAATAATGCGAAAAAAAAATGAAAAAATTCACGCGTCAACATTTACATTTTTCATCGGCGTCGCGGTCGCCAATACACGCGTTTCCATAATTTCGTGCTCGTATACTCGCGAAGATACTATTGCTAGGTAACTAATAATTTTCTGCAAATGAGATGCGTTCTGGTCAAAAAGCTAATTAGCTAATTCGTCATTGCCAGCACGTTCTAGGTTCTACCTATATGCTGCGATTATTTTATTATTCAATATTGATAACTTATTGGCGTATACGGACGTAGGACGTAGACGTACTACACGGTTGTACCTCTACGTTACGTTACGTTACGTGTGTAGTCGTAAATGTACGTAACGTACGTATACATATGTGTACTACATACGCATTACGTAATACGTATACGCGCAGTAACGGAAATATTTGATATGTTTTTCAAATTACGCCACGTAATCGGCATTTTTTATTCATAGAAATACCTTTTATGTGTGTCGCTGTCGCGCAAATGGTGTTTTGTTTTTTTTTTGTTTTTTTTTTTTCAACACTAGCCGACGCGTAATAGCGCTATTATTAGTCTCCTGTTGCTCGCTTCGTTTATTTTTTTGAAA
Organism: Maconellicoccus hirsutus; assembly: GCA_003261595.1. Taxonomy (NCBI): domain Eukaryota; kingdom Metazoa; phylum Arthropoda; class Insecta; order Hemiptera; family Pseudococcidae; genus Maconellicoccus; species Maconellicoccus hirsutus. The sequence goes on along the minus strand of QBDW01000482.1, from coordinate 40,310 downwards.
ATTTTATTTACGAAAAAAATTAATTGGAAAAAAGGCGCTAAGTTTCGTCTGCGACTCGTGAATTATACATATTTTTCTACATTCGCAATCACCAAACTAGACAATTATAAAATTGCGATAAATTGTGGGATAATCGAATTAATATTAAAATTATTTCATCGTTATTAAAAACGTATATCGTATTTCCAAATCATTAGGAAATGTTTCAAACAGTTTTGTCAATCCGTATACGCTAGACTTCATACGACATTTTTTGTAATGATAAATTTTCATGATTTTTTAAACGCAAAGGCCGTAACCGGGTAAGCAGGCCATTCGGCCTTTTTGTTCGAAAAAATTGAAATTAATGTGCTAGTTAGATTCCTAATTGAAAAACAGATGGGAATTTTTTTCTCAAAAATGAGTGGGGGTGGGGGTCTGAAATTTTGGTCGTAAACGTATCTCAACAGTACCTGACTACAACATTAATTTCCTATTTTTTTTAACGAAAAGGCCGAATCGGCTTGCTTACCCGGTTACGGCTTTTTGATTCCACTTTTGCTTCGGATGTCGTTGTTTTTGTAGAATTACTCGTCGTATTTTTTTTTTAATTTTTTGAAAAACACCAGTACAACCTGTGGTATTGAATGCGATGTTCTTTAAATTGCAACGGTGGTCGGAGATATCGCCGTTTCTGTATAAAAATTGCGTAGGAGGTTTTTTTTTTTTAAATGAGAAAAGTTCACTAATACGTATCGCTGTTTATTTCGTGTGTTTACGATTACGAATATTATAAGGTAGGCAATCTGTTACTTACTCTGGCTCGTTTTTTTTTTAAATCTTGCAAAAAAAAATCAGATGCTTGAAAAATTTTTTGTAACTTGTAAACGCGAAATATTGGGTTAGTTTTTGCACGTTGATTTCGAATGTAGGAAAAAAGTTAATTTTTTACGTCTAGTTGGGAAAAAAGTTAAAGGTTCGTTGCGTTGGAAGTTAAATTTCGAAAGTATACGAAAAAGATGTTGAAGCAGTGAGCGCTCGTTCACGTGTATAATTACGTACCAGCATCGCGCGATCCGATGCCGGTAATTTACATTAAAGTTAATCGACGATATAAAAAAAAGCACGGCTCAGAAATTACTCGCTGCTTATACACGAAGTGTATTTATTTACTATATAAAGCGTTAATTACGAAAGCTCGGAAAGTCTCGCAGCCGCGTCCAACTCATCGGATAAATAATTCGTCGGATAATATCGTAAATTTGGAGAAGAAAAAAAGCTCCGAAGAGAATTCATTTGCAGCGCGAAGATTTTTACTGGGCCAAAGTTACGAGTAATTAATTCTTTTTTGCTAAACTTTCTAGAAATTTTATTTGGCACCGCGTAGTATTGTGGAAATTTTTTCTTGCCGTTTCAAAAACTTACGACGGCGAATATTTTGGTGTCGAATTTTAATGATTCTTTACGCCCCGTCCCCCTTCCTGTGGCATAGTTTCGAAGGCGCGTATAACTTATAGGTCTATCGCGTTCGTTTGTTCGAAGAGGTATTTCTTGCTAGGAACGTAATCCGATGTACTTATTAGACGAGAAAGATTATTTTTTTGGTAGTCCTCGGGGAGAAGCGTTGGCGACGTGTCGCTAATCTTTTGAAAAATTCGTCACTCGGTACAATTGAGTGTGAAAAATTTTCGAAGAATGAAATTGCAGACGGAATGAGCCGAAGAGGAATGGCAATACAGAAGCGTTGATTTTAGTAAAGGTATTCAGTGTGTTCCACGGTAGAAGTAAAGCCTTCAACCCAGAAACTATGCAGCATAAACTGAGTCTATGTATGCATGTTTGCCTAACCTAGGGGCCGCAGGGACAGCGGTAAAATAATTTTTTTTTTTCAATTTCGTTTACCGAGTTTGAATAATTATATCTCAGTTATTAAAATAGATAGAAATGCTTTTCAAAATTATGTAAATTTTTGGACGACCATAACTTTTTAACTATGTGAGATAGAGAGGTGAGGTTTGCGGCGTTAAACAGGACGGTCTTCTCCCCTCCAGAAACACTCATCAGAGTGATTGGTAGTGAGTGAAATTTTTCATCGATTCGTAATTTTTTTAAATATCTTCTTATGCCGATCATCTTGACAAAAGCTTCTAGAGGTGGAAAGGCCGTCCTGTTCAATCCCCGCAAAGGTCACCTCTCTATCTCACATAGTTGAAAAGTTACACATGGTTGTTCTAAAATTGTAAATTGCCAAAATTTACATCATTTTGAAAAGTTTTGGAAATTTTAATTTTTATTGCTTTTGATCTAATTAAGATAGAAAGATGAGGTTTACGGCATTGGAAGGAGCAGACTTTTTCCTCCTGAAAAAATCTATTAATGTCATATGTTAATAATAATTTCACTCATTTACAACTTTGAATATTGACCTAGCACAAAAATCATTCGTACTAGAATAATTTAGATAAAATTCTCTTTCTTCCAGAAGAAACCGCACATTGGGAACTTTTTAAAAATAGTTTACCGCTGCCCCTACGACCCGGAGGTTAGGCAAACGTGCATGCATAGACTCAGTTTATGTTGCATAGTTTTTGGGTTGACGGTCTTACTTCTATCCCGGAACACCCTGTATATACAACTTACAAGAGGGTATCTGCTGTGCTATCCGGCTATGTGCAGTTGTACAGTACTTATACGTAGCTGAGCTATGTATGGGCCACCACCATCTACCAGCTAGCACTTACCGCCCTACCGCCCTACCGCATACCGCTTACCCAGCCAGCCAAATGTACGTATACGAGTGCGAGGAGTTGGTGCGGAAAAAAACGAAAACAATTTAAGTAATGCATTGTCCTGGCGGAGTTTTGGGAGTCGTACTTAGAGGAGCGCGTAACGCGATGGTGATTAATGGGTAGCCAAAAAAAAGCAATTGTTTTAAAAGAACCCGAGTAAGCGCGCGCTCGATGTCGTTTTGTCAAACGTTTTATTCGCGACGTTGCGTTGCTGGGGTTTCGGACTTATGAGAAAGTTTTCCCCGTTCGCTGGAAATGTTTTTATCAAGCTGTCCTGATTGTTAATGTTGCAAGTTACGGTAACGGCGGTCGAATTTAAATTCCAATTCGGAATATGGAGCGCGGTCGTTACAACTTGAACGTGATCGATCAAGTTCGAAGACCAGGTGAAATTCAATTCTATCTGCAAACGAGAACGAGTATACGTGGTCGCAGCTCGCAGCTTTACCTCGACGCTTAACTTTAGCCGAATAGAAGGATTGTACGATTGTACGTTGTACGAGTTCGAGTTGGATACATTGCGATACGTAACTTAATACCTACGTATTTGTATTCCATTGTGCACGCCTTACGATTAGTACACCGTGAAAGGAAGGAAACATTTTAAAAGAAAGTGCAAAGTTTGTTCGAGTGGTCTTCCCAAAGCCAAGAAGTTAATAAACACTCATCGTACAATTTGTTGACAAAACTTTTGAAATTCTTCGTTTCTACCAAACTTTTACAATCTTTGTCCTCGTAAATAATAGAAAAGCAAATGAAAAAATTAATTCAACTGAATTTTCTTCGCTTCGTTCAAGGTTCCAATTTTACGCATTCACGACGCAATTTATTACCTTTTTAGGGACCTCTTCGGTGTTATTTTTTCGCGGCCTAGTATCACGTTTTTTTTTTCTCTTTTTTTTATGCCGAAATCGTACTCATCGTAAAATTTGGCGTTCGCGAGTTTTTCAAATGTACTTCTACTTCTATCTGTACCCACTACCCACTCAGACTTACTTTTGTATGTTATGTACTGTACACTGTACGTAGATTTACAACTACGTATGCGTGTATTCTTCCTGAATTTAAAAATCCGATTTTCGAACGATCGATTTTAATCAAAGGAGTTATCGTATTATACTCGTACGTACCGAAACTTTGTAGTTATACCAGAATTTCTTCGTACGAGTAGTTCGCCGTTCTCACGAATGTTATCACTTATTTCGTACGGAATTCCGCGAGACATTTTTTCCTGGAATTTTTCTTCCCTCCTTCGTGTTCGAAAAATTTTCCACGACGCGAATAAAAAATAGCCTGTTTTCGTTGCTAGTTTTACGTTTTATAAACGGAAGGCTTTTATTTAGGTAATTTCACAACGAATTCGTTTTCAATTCGACGGTACAGATTTGGCCGATACCCTACAATGAAATTATCAAGGCGAGAATTTCGTATCTAACGATAAAATTATCGTTCGGAAATATCGCGACACGCGAAAACTTGGTCTTCGTTGCGCGACAAAGTTATAAAAAAAATTTTCACGAAATCTTATCACGTTGGGTATCTTCGAAGGCATAAATAACGGTATAATTTTACAAATTAACTTTACAAAAGTTTCGATATTACTTTTGTAAAGATCTCCGAGTAAATTGCAAAAATATGGACTGAAATTAGCGATATTTTCAGCATTACACGTACCTGGAATCGCCGTCGAATGCTTTCGTTTACGTGAATATCGTCTCGAATGCGTTTTTTTCTCTCTCTCTCTCTCTCTCGTATTTCGGTTTATTTTCTTATTAACGTCATCGCCATTCGAATCCGTGCGTTTTGCGTTGCATAATTGAAAAATTTTATTCATGTTTTATTCATGATGTCGGAAAACTTGGCGAAGAAATCTGAATACGGTTGCGAATCAATTTTCGCGGATGTGGATAAGTTGTTGGGAAATTACTTGTGGAATCGCCGAGACCATTAAGAACGAATTTGAAATTCTCTTCGAGTTGTCCGCTGCGTTGATACTAATTTGCGCGACTTTTTATCAACGTAAATTTTCTTAGCTTTTAATGCTTTGCGAAGTGTCAAACACTGTGTCCAGTGCAGATAACGAGAGTGTACTTGGAAAAATTCGGTTCTTTACGTGAATATTTAATCGTTACGTCGTAGTTACCGCGCGTCAATTGTGTAGTTTCAAAAATGTTTTCATAACGGTGAATTTTTTTACGTAATATTTTGATATATCGTGTATTTAAATTGTGAAAGAATTCAAAATATAAAATTTTGTGATTTCTAAAAGCGTAGAAGTGGAGTTGTCGGCGGCTAAGAATGAGGTTTCGATGCTTAAAGTCGGTAAATTGACAAGATTTGCCAAATTTTTGTTGAATTTTATAGCTTTTACCTTGTTCATAGTTGTATGAGGTGATTTTTAAACGTTTTGCATTCAATTTTAAAAATATCACGTTGATTATCTTTTTTCCCTCTTTATTTTTCGTTTGCAGTTTTTTAAATAGATTTTCGTTCAAAGTGTAGATCGAAGATGTAAGAAATTAATGGGAGGGGGTGGGGTTAGACAATTTTCTTCATTTTTTTTGTTCCCTTATATTGTCTCTCACGTTAGTGATTTCAATATGATTACAGTTATGATTATGATGTTGTCCGCGTGTTTATTTTAATTTACCTACCATTACCTACTGCTTAATACCTAGTTACCTACCTAACACTTGGACCCACTAATTATGTTATGTACAATGTACCTACATACAGTGCGTCCGGTTGATGTTAGTACCCTTCAGGGCAAAAAATCCCATCAACGTATCTGACACGTTAGAAGTGGCGACACTTATACAGATTACAAACAACGTAAATAGAGACGTCAGTGCGTGCAAAGTATAGCACAAAAAAAAACGTACGTACGAAAAAAGTAAATCATCGATTACTAATGATCATTTTTCATTTTTAAACTATTAATATCAACTTGAATTCTTCATTTTGATCAAAGTAACGATTAATAAACGTCGATTAGGGTTCAAAATAATTTATTTGTATTACTTTTCTATGGTGATGGGATTCTTATGTTGAGGGGTACTACGTACTAACATCAACCGGACGTACTGTACATACTGTATACACATACATAGTACATACTGTATTGTACTAATATTTGTGTACGTTTCAGAATATAGATTAGATGCATATAAAATGAAAGACACGACGCGCCGTGGGATTTAAAAGTTCTAAACTTAAATAAAGTTTTTATTACGACAGATAGATAACCTGTTGTAAACACTTTTGTTGATCTTAAAAAGCGCGTAGAATATTACAAAAAAGGTTCCGTTCGGTGCGAGTTTCTACGTATCATCCATTTTTACGGACATCGGACATCATTTGAACGCGAACAACGAACATGTACAGTGTACACAATACACATACACAATACACATACGGTATTTACTATGTATCACTGTCCAACGCCACCTACGACTTTTTTCAACTACAATCGTTTTGAGAACCACTCAAATAAATGAAATAACTTTTCGAAATCGGGACTGTTCGAAATGACGCGTACTCGTAATACACAGACACACATGTATCGTAAGTTTTTACTCGTAATAAGCCGCTCGAAGGTTTTATCTTTCGATGAAGTCATCAAGATTTGATGGTCTAGGAAGAAAGACACGCAAACAATGAAATCGTCGACGGAGCATTTTAAAATTGATAAATTTTAGTGCATGTACATACGTATCGCTGTTTCGTTATCGATACGATAAAGATAATACTTATTTTTCTTTCGAGACTCGAGTCGAGAACAATACGTGTCGTAGTGAAGTTTGAATTTGCGATTACCAGTTATTTTATAAACGCTCACGTCGCGAAGAAAAATATTATGGAATGTTTTAATAAAATGGTGGCTAAGAATAGCTAATTCTTCCATCACGTAAAAACTAAAAACATTACAAATAACGAATGGGAAATGAACAGCGAACGGTAGAGGGGAAAAAGAACAAGAATCATTCGAAAATTATGCGAGTTATCGAATGTTGAATGTTATCGAAAAGAATAAAGTGGTGTAAGTATTGCTCGTAGTGCATAATACGTATAAGAATAAGAATAAAGAATAAGAAAAAGAAACGAACGAAGCTGGAATTATTACAATAGACGAGCAGGGGGAGGAGCAAGTTTTCGTACGAAAAATACGAAATTCCTACAACGCTAGTGCGGTCGGTTCGGATACGTTCGTCGGCGTTCGTGTAGTTTCGTGCGATTACGAACTATTCATCAGGTTGCAGACGCGTTATTATAGTTTCATTTCAACGTTGAACGCAGTGTTTCTTTAATGGCGTGATTGGCGGTTGTTTGTGAGAAATCGTAGTTGTGCTTGCTGTGATATTTCCGTAAACGTCGTAGAAATTTGAATTTTTTTAAATTTTAACGGTTTTTTTTTGGTATTTGTGCGGAGTAATTTTTAATGGTGCGAATGATTTTTCGAATTTTTACGACGCGCGTGTGTCGGTGTTGCTTCAAATGAGCCTCCACGTTGCATGTGGATATATTATGAAAGTGCGGTTATTTACGCGTTAACTAAACTCGAGTAATTGTATGTATTTTATTTTCCGCGGTGTTTTCGTATTTCGTATTTGTGCAATCGAGTAAAATGTGGCTGCCGGTGCCGAAGAGGTGCTGTTTGGTGATCGTGATCGCCATATTGGAATTATATTCAGGTATGCGAATGTATTTCTCGTGTATTTCGTCGTACCGATGCATTTCGCGCGCGTTCTTTTACTTGAAAAGTTGAGAAACGAAAACGAGCATTTCCACGTAGCGTACGAGTAAAAACGATAACAATGCCGATGCACCTGTTGTGTCGAAGCTGAAGCGTGTGCCGTCCGCTGTCGCCATGATTGCGCCTTGTGCGTTGTACAGGAATCGCGGAATCGGAATGGCCTGGCGTACGCGATGCAGCCGCTTCGTTTCGTTTCGTTTCGTTTTGTTTAATTTTCATTCTCTCATAGTCATTTTCACGTTTGGTTTGGTTGGTAAAACGTAGGTAGAGATTGTCGAAACTGTGGGCGGCGGGGCGGGATGTTTTTTCGAAATCACGCGTGAACGTGAAACTAAAAAGTGCGCCGGAGATGCGAGATGACGTTTTTAATTTTTTAACCGGTAATCGTCGGTTGGCGTAATTTTAATGCGGCTGCATCGGCGCCCGGGCGCTCTTCGACTCTTCGTTGGATAACGCTAATTAACCGTAATAGTATAATAAATTAATAATGACGGAATAAACGCGCCACCGAGCCGAGGTTGACAAAATTTATTAAAACGGCGCAGCCGGAGCGTAAGCGTAATTAAACGATTTGGTATGAAAGTTTATTCTAATTCGTTCGTGTCTGGGGTCCGAATTGTTAAAAATACGCCGTATTGCTTTCGTTTTAATGAAATCAACGAAAAATGTTTTATAGCGCGGTGGCTTCATTTTGTATGTTTGTTTTACGTGATTCAATAATTCATCGGCGGCCTGCTGCCTTGTGCAATGTGCCTTATGGAAACAGGCATATGATGCGATGATGCGATGCTACGCGCTACAACGCACGTTGAATAAAAATTCACCGCGCGACGCGCCGCGCTCTAATGTTTCAGCTTGAAAGGATTTTTTTGTGATGTTTGATTTTTTTCCTCTTTTTCTGGTATTTGCTTGATGCGCCGATACGGCTCGGCCGTTGTACGGGTTCGCTTTGATGCAATGTGCGATGAACCGTACGTTCGCGGAAATTATTTCGTAGCTTGCGATTATCTGGCAATCGAGTGTACAAAGATTTGCGTACGCGTTGTGTAATATCGTACTCGGAATAGCTCTAAAAGTGGGAATTTCACGCTGAATGGCGGCCGGCATGAATCTGGTGTCTTGGTTTAGCGCGAAGTTGACAACGTCCCGTTAGAAGTAATTAGTTTTTTATTCTTCGCATCAGGAGTTGACGGCGAGATTTGCGATTCGATTTGTTCTTCGTAGTTATGTTTGCGTTGTTTTGAGGAAAATGCGATACCGAAGCGAGGAATTATTGTACGCGGCCGATTCCCATTTCCATCCGAGAATCCGCGACGCGACGCTCGTGTATTCGCACAGTTAGTTATGAAGCGAAGATTTTTCTTGACCGAGAGAGCGTCGTCGTATCGTAATTACTTTACCAGTTACCACCAGTCCACACGGTTCGCGCTGCAACGCGAACGAAAAAGTAATTAAAATGTCGACGACGAGGTTATTTCACGGTGTTAATTGTGTCTCGGTGTGCGCGTGTTTTTTTCCTGCTTCTTACACGCGTTCCTCGCGATCTGGTCCAATAATGGGATCTCGTCGTGTAACGGAACGCGGTCCGATGATTACGATGTAACCGTAATGTAATCGTTTGCCGTGGAAATGTCCGACGACAAATATTTTCGACGTTCTTCTGCGTACTCGTACCCGTACCCGCATACCACTTGTTTAGCCACCTATCAGTGTATTCCTCGACAGTGATTCAGCTCGAACCAACGAGAACGCGTATTTACCGAGAGTGACGCGTACACATTGTCACGGTACGCTTATGTAAATACTTAGCCTTGTTAATCGCGAGAAATATGGCGCGAATTTCGAGAAAGTGTCGACGCGATTCCTTCTTCCATCGAAATATTACCTACGAGGTTGCGCAGTGCGGGGAAAGATTTCTTGTTTCGAGCGTAATGGCGAATCTACTGACCAATACATGACCGTGCAAGATGAGAAAAATCTTTATGGTTTTGCATGAGTAAGCGATTATCGATAGAAATATCTGGCGAATGTGCAAGTATCCGGTATGCGTGGTCGGTATCTCGGTAAAGCGATGATTTCAGACTTGAGATTTCTCGTAGTGCGAGTATTAGATGCGATGCATGGTTGTAAATTAGCCTTTTCCAGTACGTTTCCGAACGTTCGATGTTTCGTTCAAGTTTCCCGGAGAGTTGTGTCGTCGATGTCTTTCGAACTACTAACGATAACGACAATTCGTTGTATACGACCACCGTCGATCATCCATTCTTATTTTTAATCCAGTTACACGGGCGCGTATTTCGGATTAATTTTACGATTCTCTTGGAAAATAGACAATTGGCCTCGACCGTGGAGAATTCGCCAAAGACACGAGTAGTTGGGTGAATGAAATTTCAAAATCGTTGAACAGGTATTCTCGAGATACGTTCGGTGTTCGCGTTTCAAAACCGGTTCCGCGTCTCGATCTGTCGAAACGGTACGACGGCGAGTGAACGCGTCAGAGAAGCTGGTAGTCGGTGGAGAGGATGACGGCGGCTGAATGCTTGTGTTTTATTTTCGCTCTAAATATATCTAGTAGAGTCTTGAACGCACAAAAAAAGAGGTCCACTCGATCGAGCTGTTAAAAGCAATTTTTTGGTTGATTCTTGTGCTATGCACTAAAAAGAAAATTTTAAGTGACGCTGCCCATTTTTCATCCCCTCTATTTTCTGAAGATCCACCCCCCAATATTTTAAATGCGTATGCCGTAGAAAAATTAGTAAGAAACAACTTTGTTTGAAAAATCTGCTTGTATAAACGACGTTTCAAATGCAATATGAGGGAAGGGGGAGACCTATGAGATGGAGGAAGTGCGAGCAAATTTGTTGCGCTTCAGTTTGGTGAAAAGAAAAATTGATTGTAAATCCTTTGTGATTATAAATTTTGGCGTATCTTTGATATTTCTCGTAAAAATGTGGGAAAATCAGATTTCCCCTTTTTTCGAAGAACGTTTTCTCAAATTTGAGGGGAGGGGATTGCTCCAAATGGAATTTGTGTAATAACCAAAAGGGTAGAAGAGATATCAGGGGATGATTTTCATGAAACTTTTTTTTTTTTCTGATAGCAATAGGTGGGGCGATATGCGCGTTTAAAATATTGGGAGGTGGATCCTCGGAAAATGAAGGGGATGAAAAATGGGTACCGTCGCCTAAAATCTTCGTTTTAGTGTATAGAACAAGAATCGAGCGTAAAACTGCTATTAATATTCCGATAGAGCGGATATTGCATTTGATACTCTACTAATCATCGAATTCTGGTAAAAAAAAGACTCATACGATCCATTGCTGGCACACGTTCGCCGGGTTGTTCATCTACTCGTATGCTGATGTTTGTGCAACTCGCCACGATAATCGGATAAAATTTGAAGCGAAGAGAGAGAAAGAAACGATGGATGAAAGCATGCGGCGGTGGCGGCGACGTATCGGATCGGTCTTACGATGCAAAAAACCACCACAAAGAGACGGATGTTTGAATAAGTATCGGTGGGCACGACGGCCGCGATGGCGGTTTGTCTTGAAACTCCGCATCGAGTGTGGAACAAAACCGCCAAACGAAAGGCGAACGACGGCGAAGTAGAAAGAAATTACGCGAAGAAGCGCGAAGTGCACATACGTACGAATTGCACATCGAAAAGAGTGAACCGTTGGTAGTTGAGATTTTCTCGTTGACATTAACCGCAGCAACGTCGCCGCGTGTACAATTAAGTAAACTTTTATATTCGCAACTCGGCTGCGGAAAATTAAAGACGCGGAGGCGACGAGTACGCCAACCCTGTTGAATACGTACGAGTACAAGAAAACCTTAGCTGGTAGTTTTGATAATTCAGTCGAAATCTGCTGGTTTCCTATTCGCGGCACGTTTGTGAAAATTTTACTTCATCTAACTCGAGTGTATAATATTTGTGTGGCTCGTGTGCGAAACAGCGTCGAAATTAATTTCGTTTTCGTTATTGTAGCTTGCCTGAGGTGCGTTGTAAACTTGGCGCGAATTGCGAAGGTGGCTGACACATACGCGCGGTGTTTTACTTCGTCGGTGGATGCGTCGACGGATTTTCGTCTTTAGAAGGTTTCGTCGGCGTTTTCAAAACTCTTTTTAGGTAGCTCTACGGAAGAAAAGAAAAAAACGAAAATTTCACACCGTTAACGCGCTTATTTGCATTAAATTAAGTCCGCCTTTCGGTTCGTTTCGAACGGAAGGCGTCACGACAAGGCGGGAGGACGTCGGCGTCGCCGAAATATTAATTATTCGCCTCGACGCTGTTGCTGCGACGCGGCGTGGCGTTCATCTTGGAAGCATAAGCTTCGCCGGCTCCGGCTATAGTATTAAAACCGGCGATAAAAATACGATTTGGGAAAACTTTCTCATTTTAAAATATGCAACCGTAGCGTAAACTTTTTAGCGTTACGCGATTCCCCCGTTCGTCTATACCTTTCGCTTCGTATCTCGCGTATTTTCTTATCAACGCCGAAGACGCGATCTCATTTCTATTCGCTGGTAGCGAGAATACTCGTTTTTGATAATTACGACGATTATTATTTCGGTGTACGGTGGCGAAGGTGTTTTAAAAATTTATAAAGCTAAACAGCGAGTTGCTTCTGCATTGTGGTTTCGTAATCTGCGCCCGCCGCCCGCCGAAGAAGCGTCGGCGTTGTTGCGCTTTTTCTCGACGTTATTTCGCGTCGTCCGTGTCGTGTTTTGCGACCCGTCGGAAAGTCTCGCCGTCGAAGGTTTTTTTCTACACCGTTGTCCGCCGTACTCGACTATTTATTGGTAATTACGATGCCATTCGAATGGCCAACCAACGTAAATGAGGTTATTGACCTGGCGTTATTCTTAATCGCGGCGAATTTTCTCACTCTGATGTTATGGAAATTACGCGTTATACTTGAACTGGTAATTTTGCTCGGCGAAAAATTATTTTAAGGTCGTAGGATTTGATCGAATGGTAAATGGGCCGGTCACCGCGATGATGCCCGAGAAAATCGACAAGTTGGGAAAAAGGTCGCTAACGTTTGAAAACTGAATTCGAACGACGACGACGACGATTCGATTTTGTTGTTTTTTTTTCAAGTGTTCGAGGAAACGAAAGAAGCGAAGGGAATGGAATTAGGTGAAGAGACACAACGAGCAAAAACACTTCGCGAAGCGATAATCTTATTAATCACGTTTTGATCCGATTCGTTGGCGTGTAATTTACGCGTCATTACGCGAACGAAGGACGCGTCCATGGAAACCGGTTCCGTATGTTAGCGTGTAGTCGGCCATAATACGGAAAAAACATCGTTTCCCCTTTCTTCGGGGCTTTTTTTCTTATTCGCGTGATTTCGAATCTTACACGCGTGTAATGTCGAAGAACGCGGACAATATGATTTTGGGAAAAATTATGAATTCGTATCGCGAACGCGATGCACGCGTTTGAATAGAGGGGGAGTGGGAGGTCGAATTATCGGCCAAACGTAACAATGGATCGACAGGAAGATGGAACACATGGTAAGCCCGTACGTGGAACGTCGCCTGCAGCAGCAGGTTCCGTAACAAGAAATTCGTCAAAAGTGGTTTGCCTGAATGGCAGAGTGAAGGGAAGGGAGGGAGCATGGCGAAGTGGTTAGTAGAAGTGATCGAAGCATAATGGAGAGAAAAGGATGTACGAGCTGCAGAGTGTATAGGTAGAGAGCTGGGAGTATATGTTCATGTCGTATGGTATCGCCACCCTTGAACCGTAATCAGGTCGTTTATTATCTTTTTTTTTTTTCGTTCTATTCTCGGTAACCGATTGTTCGATTGTTACAAATGTATGGCCCCCCTTTGGGGAGAATATCGGCGATATTTGGCGCATTGAATACACGGGGCGGTTTAGTATACGCGGCAATTACAATTGAAGGTCCTCGACGATTACAGCGGCGGCGGAGTGTTTGCGTCGATGAATGGACGAGATGCGTCTGCAAGAGAGGGTAGGTGCCTAGGTGGTTCGAGTGTGGTGTCCGATGGTTAAATAGAATATGATGAACTCGCCTTGTACGCACGTATAAGCGTGATTCGAATAAAAGTTTCGAAGTAATAAGGTTTCGGTGGTTGATTGCTGCGGTATTCGATGAATGAAAGATGTGCCGGGGTTTGGGGTGCACCAAATGGAAGAGTAGTTTTGAGAGCGGTCTACGAGATTAGATGGTGGTAGTGTTCTTCGACGAGATTTCCATAAAAGTGTGTCATTTATTTGGAAAATTTTCAAAAACTAATAATAACGACAAAGTACGAGTATTAGCGAATTTAGAACGAATGTGGTATTGGTATTATTAACGGGTAAAGTACTGAAATTGGCTGATGTTTGGAAAAGATGCGGGGAATGTAGGGTAAGAGGTACGTAGCGATCCGTGTATATAAAGGTCCTTTGAAGGGCATTTAAATTAGCTTTATACTCGTATGTACTGGCGTAGTAGCTGAGTAAATCGAAGTATGCACACATTCAATTTGCAGCATTTGTATGTAGAATTTTGCGTTATTGCGAGATTGCGCGTGAAGTAAAAGTACTCCAAATGACTTGTGCTGTGTTACACGGTTGCGTTTGGAAATGGAAGGAAATGAAATTATAGTTTGGTACGAAGCGCGACGAAGGGCGCTTGGAAAAATGAAATTAATTTGAATTTCGTTATTTGCTGAGAGTTCGTCGACTTATCCAGATTTGCGTATAGTATGTGTGTCACATATTATGTTGGGATCGGTCGCATCGAGAGAGGATATTAAGGTGTTGTCGGATAGTTGAGAGAGATGCTGGAGGACTCGTCGATTTTTGCATTGTTTTTTCCGCGTTGGAAACTTGTGCGAGAATGGTGCGCAGGAAGCGGGAGGAAGTAGTGTCGGCGAAGATGGAGTAGAAAAATTCCGACGTTCAATCACGGAGACGCGAAGGGTCGGCCAGAGAAAATTACGAGAGATGAAACCGGGTTACAACGTCGAGAATACATATCGACGAGGAATTCAGCTGCTCGGCGCTTATTGCGTACTACGGTTTTACACCTGCCTTTTGTAATTCTGGTTTGTTTCGTAATTCATTAATATTTCTCGCGCGCGGTTGTGCGGCTGTATTATGTGCGCTCGGCGCTGTCCGGAGGAAAAGAGGTTCGGATGAGAATCTCATCTCGGATATGTTATCCAAAGGTGCAAAACGGACTTGGGTATATGGAAATGTTCACGGGCAACGTTTCGAAGTTTCGGAGAAATACGAGGCAGTGAATTGGAAATTACGAAAAATCCGTCCAACTGAAGCAATCGGCAGCCGATGTCGTATAGATTTCTCGTATGAGGAAATTTTTTGTCATTTTTTGGCGAAAACTGCGAAACGAAGAAAGGTGATGGAAAGGAGAGAGGAACCGCGCAAGGACGCGGTATCTTCGATGGTGGTTTTTTTTTCAGCCACGGTGAAATTCCGCGTATAAAAGGTGTATGAAAAAAAAAAAAGTTTTAAATGGAATTCAAAATCGATTGTGTCAACATCGAAGTCGCATTAAAAAAACATTTAACGGGTTTCGACGACGATAATCGCGCTTAACGCTTGGAAAAATTTCTAATACGCGAAGCGAAATTTAGCGTAAGCGGCGACGAGAGGTGACGACGATATTTCCAGGGTTTATTTTCACCGTTAGGGTTGTTAGGGTGCGCGTATTTTTTTTATTTTTTATTTTTTTTGTTTTTTCGGTCGGTCTCTTAGGGTTTTTTTCATCGTTTGAAATAGGTAGAGGACTAGCGAGGATAGGATTTCTGACATTTTTTGTGCTCGTCTCGTGCTGCGTGTGTTGGTGAGACGTCTGATGCGGGCTGAAGTCGCGGTCGAGCTACGCGAGAACGGGTTACGGCTTATCTGAAATAAAGGACGATATAAGTTCACGTTATTTGGATTTGGTAGAGAAGATGCGCGTCGTGTTCATGTTAAACGCGCTGCTCGATTGTACGGCGATCGGTATCTTTGATTCACCCTGGGCTCGGTGGTGCGAGCGGTTGGCCGGATTCGAATTGACAGGTGGTACGCGCGCTTCTTTATTGCGGCTAGCCGCGATGCGGAGCGGATCGGGACGAGGTGACGGGCTCACTAATTTCGGTATCTGATGCGGCGGCAATGGCGGACACGTCGGACGAGTTATACGCCGCGTATGAGGTGCATTCGACGATGCGAAGGCGTGTTGAACGACGACCACGACAACGGATGTTGTAGGAAAAAACGGAAGGTTTATAGATTTAGACGATGATCGAGATTAATGATACTCGACGCGATGATCGACTCGTGTGCCAGTTGCGTGATCGAATCATTTGACGGTGAAGTACGGCGGCGAGTCGAATAGAGGCGGAAATGATGACGTTTTTTGGGGGCTTCTTACCTGCGAGATGAAATGATTTGGCAGTGGTAGCGATCTGAAAACGAATGAATTTGCGATCGTTTGTACGTGAAATACGATTTTCTTTCTTTTTTTTTCACATACTGGTCGAGCGTCAAGTCACGATGTATCACTTTTTTTTCGGGATTAAAGTTTTGACCAAAATAACGGAGTCGACTTCACGTCGGCTGAAATGAAAAATCGTCATTAACTTGGACGCTGTAATAATGGTCGAACGTAATTTAGCGGCAGTTTTGCGAGTATTGAAACATTTTGCGTCGCGTTAAAAACGAAACACGTACGTGTGTTAAACGACGAATGAGAAATTTCGTCAACTTGGACGGTGACGACGGTGGCGGCGGCAGCGTCGTCGTCGTCGTCGTGTTACCTAGTTTTCTTTCATAAATGAAAAGCCTTCCATCGGACACGATTCGAAACGTTGAAAAAACGGGATAGGAGCGTAAAGAGTCGGAGAAAAGGAAAGAGACGAGGTGAACTCGGTGAACTTGATGAGCACGCTGTACTCGTATCCTACTCGGCGGTAATCATCGACGAAAACGAAGCGTTATTATATCTGTAAGTTAATTAGAAAACGAAGCGTAGTCGTCTTCGTCGTCGTCGTGAAAATAAATATCAAAAGTTTCTTAAAGGGGAGTAAAATCACGAGGTAGATGTATACGTATAAAAGCGCCTCGTCGACTAATGGAAGCGAACAAGATGAGGAGAAAGGCCATTGGAAAAAGCACGACCGTAGTACCTTTGGAAACGAGAATGGCGAGAAAAAGCCAGAGAAGAGAAGCGTGGCAGGGGACCAGTATGGTGAGGTGTTTCACGAGATAAAAGAAAAGCGTCGCGTAATTGGCGATGATCTGGAAAAATACGTCGCCAATTAAGGTTGGTTTTTGTAGTGTGAAAAATGGTGTACGTGGTATACGAAGATTTGAGACGTAGCCTATGAAAGGTACTATTCACCGTTTGAAAATCGGAGGAATTTTTCACGAGTATGGGTAGTTCTAATTACGAGTACATATTTTGGTTTGTGGCGTTGTCGCGACGGCGATGGTTGTAAAATTAGATGATAAACGTTATGAGAGTCATTCCATATCAACTGAGATGAAATCGTGTTACTAACCTGAGACAGTATGCGCGTCGGGGTAACGAACGTTTTTACTGCATATGTACTACACGGTCACTTACTCGCTGTCCTTGTCTAAGGTTTGTTCCTTTTTGAGAGGAGGAGGGAGGGTTTTTTAGGATTTTCGCCGATATTTGGATAAAATCTTTCGAAAATCTATGACTATACGATTTCTATATTTTCACTGGTACTGCAGCTAGTCACCTGCAGGAAATAACCGCGTGTTTTTAGTACGAATGTTACACAAAAGCAATTAACCTTTTTGCCGGAATACGCTCGCAGGTAGTTTTCGAGCGGTTATAAAATCTAGCGTCGATCGTCGAGGTAATTTAACACGGATCGCGGTCGCGGCCCGGTATCCAAAACGAGCGGTGTCGATGACGCAGATGTTTGGCGGCGGATGGGCGAAGAAAGCGAAATGTACTCGAATGACGTTTTGGGAAGATCTCAGGAAGGTTTGGATACGCGAGGACAGGCTAGTAGCGACGGTAATATGTGCAATCCACTTTTATGCCGAGGGAAATCACTAAGAGTATCAGCAGCCGCCGGCCAACTATTCGAAATTACCTTATCTCGAGTATGAATAGAAACGTTTATCGATGTTCGGACGATAAACGTTATCGAAAAATGCGACGATACCGATGGTTAGCTATCATTTTGGGGCCAGAGCGCGCCAATGGAACGATATTACGCGGTGGCTAAGTCGGTAGGACTTACTCGGTGACGCTGGCGACGACGGCGACTCGGGCGCATTATGACCTAAAAATGATTTAGGATTATATTGGCAGGTCGCGACCTAGCGGTTTCAACTTACGCGCCTCGTGTATTCAATCGACAAGAAAAGGAATGCGTATGTAGATGTACGCGTAGTTTACTTTCTCGTAAGCGACGTTGCCAGCACGAAACGAGTCGGCAATTGCGGACAAAATCACAAACGTCGTATTTCATTTGTAATCGACTGCGTGTAAGATTATGCGAATGTACGTACGCGTTCTTCACTCGAGTATCGCGTTTGTACGAGTGCGACGAGATCTGTTTGAAAGCTAACGAGAATGGTCGCGTTATTACTCCGATTTGACGCAGTCCCCAAGTTTCAATCGGTTCGCTCTCTCAGTTCGCATTTTATCGCGTTAATTTAGCAGGAAGACTTGGCGTAGTGAGGAAATGGACGAGAAAGGGGAAAGTAGTCGGGCATATTTGACGAGGACTCGGCACGATGGCCGGCTAACGAACTAAAACGATAAGTCGTCGGTGTTAATTACGAGCATGAAGCTGAACTAGAGAAGAAACGAGTCATGGCGGGTCACCTTGTTCGGCGGCCGTTTGGTGGCTTGACGCGAGCTATGTGACCGAATTGAGAGCGCGGACGCGCCGGCAAATCCCATCCGTTATCAGTCCAGCGTATTGTCCCTTTCGCGAAGTGAAACGCGTTTAATTTAATTATAATAAGAAAGAACGAAGCGCGCCGTGGAGCCGGAAGTTTAACTTGTTTTATTAAACGAATTTGGCCCCCTTTGTCCGCGCCCCTTCGCTAGGATTAACGCGTCAAAACGGCCGGAAAGTCTCGGTACAAGCGTCTTTCTGTTGAGACTATCGGCGTGCCGAGCTCTGACAGCTTACGACGCGAACATTTCGCAAAGCGTATATTTTACGCTTCCGTTTGTACGTAGTGGCGGAGTGGGGGGGGAGGAGGAGGAGGCGGAGGAGGCAGCAGGTACCAGCGACGTCGATTTTCTCGTAAAAATGGATGATTCGAAATTTACGACGGATAATAATTTTATACGGTGTCTTGCTTTAATGGGGCTTCTCGATTCTTGTTATCGTAGAGTGAGGGGGTTTCGATTGGCGCGGCCCCCCTTGAAATAAAAAACTGTACAACACGGACGTATTGCGAGATATGCTTGATGGTGCTACAATGTTACGCGTTCGCATTGAACGACCGTGCCGTGTTTTATTTACGCATATTCGATATTGTAAACTGAGGCGACGCGATGGTTGGAATTTTATACGTATTTACGAGCGCGTTATGTTTATGGGTTAAGTTTACGGGGTTGTGTTTTCCTTCGGCTTATCGGAAGTCGGGCTCGAACCGATTCCTGTGACGCCGTGATTTTTTCTCGTATGCGGATGAAAAGGTAGACCGATGGATTCAGAAAAAAATTGGGAGGCTGGTTACAGCGAGAGTACGACGAAAAGTGTACGCTTTCGTTTTTGGACAACCCTTGTTTAAAAATTAAAGCGTGAAGTGACTACTGACCTTCAACACTTGACCAAGACTTGCTGAGTTATGTATGTATGTAGTTGGGTTGAACGTCGACGAGTCCGAGTCGGCTCGTAGATATATAAGGCGCGGGATACACAATGAAGCTAATTATCACCTCTATTCGATGCACGCAGCTCGTTTTGATGACCTCCCCTCACATACACACGCACACACACTTACCTCCCGTTTGGTCGTTTTCTTAGATCGTGGTCTTTATTATTAAGGTTGTTCGCTGTGTAGCCGAGATGAGTACAGGATACACGCCTACCTTGTTATGTCGAGTCAAGACGCGTTTTTTATTGTCTACGATGCTGGCGCGCGTCTACTAAATGATGAATTAAAGTATCAAAATGATCGGAAATTGTAGCGCGGAGTACGTAGACACGATCTCTAGCCGACGATCTGGAAACTCGATGGGAGGAGTAACGAAGATAGGTGTTAGGAAGAAGGTGATCGTTATTTCGAGAGTACGATGTAATGCGAGTTGAAAAGGTGCACAAGATGATTGACGAACGACGCGTTGAGCGTCTTTTGTTCGCGGATCATCTGGAAATTTTTTTCTAACTCGTGTATTATCGGAAAATTCGCCTTCTGTGCTCGTCGAAGGCCTATTCTGTGCCATCTCGAAAACACGAAATTAGTTATTTGCGTACGTGTGGTCTGCGAAATATACCGATGCGGATCTATTTCGCAGAAAAGAAGATTACGTTTTTCTGGAATGCGCATCATCGTTGTTTTATCACCTAACACAGCATCGTTGCGGCCAGTGATGAAGGAAATTACGTCTACAGCGCAACAACCAAATTTGGCGGGTGGGTGGCTGGGTGCATGAAAATCAGTGACGGAGCGAATTTCATTACTGGAAAGGAGGTGGGGGGGGGGTGTAATATTAGTCGAAAATACCAACTAGAATTAAAATTTTGAATAAATGAAAAAATTGACCGATTTTTTCAGTAAGTGTTGAAATTGCTGACTTTCATCTTTTGAAATATTCTTTTTATTGACTGGTCATCGTGTAATCAGCTAAATATGCCTTTGTGAGAAAATTGGAAATATTCAATCGTGTTTGAAATTCTCAGTGATTTATGTGTAAGCACAAAATGACAACTTTTCTAAAAATCTTTAGGGAGGAGGGGTAGATACTCCTTACTGGCAGTCGCTCCGTCACTGCTACGAGTATCATGTTGTTAAGCATACACCATTTTCATCGTGTTTTTTGCAACCACTTAAAATATGTGAGATATTCTCAATCGTGTTTTAAATGCATTCATATTTATTTAAAATAAAAAAAATAAAAAAAATCGGAAAAATTTGGATGGGTAATTGGGTACAATGTACGGACGTACTACGTTTTCGTGGAAAAAATGTGGAAAAAAAAGCGTCGTTGTAAAAAGAGGGAACGTGATAGCGAGAACGACGCCGACGACAGAGATCGTTGTTTATTTTTTGTTAGACCTTTTTTTGGCGAGTGAACTTGAAAAAAGTAAGGTGTTTGTCAACCCCGCTCCTTCTCTCACATTTGTTTTCGTGTCATCGTCGAGGCGAATTAATCGGACTCGTGAAGAGAACGGCAACGAGCACGGCGTTTGATTTATTTTGCACTCGAAAGAACTTTTTTACGGCGATTAAGCGACGATTTAATCGTATAACTTGTTATTTCCTTTGATTAATGATTTAAACTGCGCGTTCGTAAAGAATGGTGGAAAAAACATGGCAGAAATTCGAGATTTCTTGAGACAATTGGTTGTTTCCGGTTTTGTTTTTTTTTTCCTCTCGAGAAATGACGTAGGGGAAAAATTATGAAATAAAGGAGACGCTTATCGTAAGCGAGGAGTACGTTTATCGCTGGCGTAAGGTTTATTTCGTATTTATCTAGTTATTTCGCAAGATATCAGTTATTTCGTTACGCGTTGCGCGTTGTGTTGGGAAAATAATGATCGAGTGTTTGTAAACGACTTGCGACGACGATGCGGCGTTGTGGCGGTGACGCGATCGAACGCCAGTAAAGCGAGTAATTTCCTTAGTATTACGTTTCACCTTGATTGCTTCTTCGAGGTGGTATTGTTTTACGTGATTCACGTTGGAAGCAACGTCGATGAGTCACGGTTAAGCGGACCGGCGACGCGTGGACGTTGTATCGGTGTGTGTCTGTGTGCGGCTCGATGAATCGCGTTTTTGGTCACTGGCTACCCAGATCGGGCTAATGATTCAGCCTGTTCGACGACGCCCGATGTCTCCGCTCTCAAGGAACGGTCTCGTTGTGAGACGGAGATGTCGCGGTGTTGATGTACGAGCACCGGAAAGCCCTTTTTTAGCGAAGGTATTCCTCGGAGGTTGCGCGGTAATTCTTCCAAGTGCGTCAAGTTGACGAGATTAAACGGTGGTACAAATTTATGCGACGCGACCGAATAGCAGCGAATTTTCACGATTTACGTGGAAAGTGTGAAAGACGCAAGTGCTGGTGGGTGGGAGGGAGGGGCGGGGGCGGGTGCTACACCTACTCGTATTTTTGTTTCGCAGAGGCACCGAACCGAGGTAAAGAATACGGGCCCGGTCGGAGGTATCGGCGCAGGGTGAATTGTAATTTACTTCATGAACACGTAACGTTAATTTATCTGCTCACGAATCGATACATCTTGGGAGTGTGTGACGAGGAGAACGTGACTTTTTGAATTGCGTTTTGCGCGCAGTTGGTCGTTGGTGTAATAAATGATCTAAGGTTCGATTCGATTTCGTTGTGGCGCTGCCGGCTGACGCAATTATCAATTTTCGCGGCCGTGGCGGCGGCGTGCGATTAGCGAACGGATAAAATACCCTCGAGAAGATGGCGGCGATGTGGCGCGGGTTTTTCGAATAAGGGTTGCGAATAGAATTGCAGAGAAGACGTGTAAGATTTGCTGTGGGGCATAAATCGATCTGGATTAAGAAATCTGCGAACGCTGCGCCCGTTGAGGTGTGTCGTCGCGAACGTGCGGATTTGTCGTCGTTAAGAGTAAAGTGAAAGAAAAGGGAGGAGTAGTACCGCGAATTATGATGAAACGTGTAAATGCGTTTGTAAAGTGTTTACGAGGAGGATAAAAGCGACGAAAGAAAAATAGCTTTCGACATCGACACGTATTTTAATACTCGTTCTCGATGTACGAGTACATGTAGTGAAGAGCCGAATTCGAGTGAATTTCTGCGATTTTTTAAAACGTCGCGTTGCCACGCATTCGTAACGCTCTTGTTCGGTGCTTCTATGCTGTGTATATTTTGTTGACGATTCGCTCAGCTAATTGATTTTTCTTTGTTTTGTTTGCAGGTAAGACAGTTGACTAATACGAAATGAACGATGATAAAGCAAACCAACTCGTTGGATCCAATTCGCGAATGTTGTGGAAATGTGGTGTTTGAAGTGACGCGAGTCCCATATTCGGGTATTAGAAGTATGTATCGGTGAAATATGTTAGTTATTGAGAGAAAACTGGTTGGTTTTTTTTTTCTCTCCGAATGACGTTGTAAAAAAACAGCTTTCGAATGTGGGGGGTCTGACTAGACGCAAGTTTCAAGTCGAGGGTTTAAAAAATGTTGCGGACACCCTAACGAAACCCTTGAATAGGTCTAAATACGATTGTCTGCGGATTACGACCAGAATCACGATCCTCGGCAGAAACGCAGCGTACTCGTAACAATTGCAAATTAGCGAAGTTTATAAGCTTCTCGACGTCGATTGGCTGTCATTACCGATCTCGAGGACGGCGAATTTTGAGCAACTCGTCAATAACGATGGTGGTGCGACGAGATAAATAGGAAATAAATCCCTTGACAAAATATCAAGATGTAATTTAACCGATATGGTAACCTTGGTAGTGCACGCTTTGTTACCGAACAATCGCACTGTGAAGCGTTGCAGCGTAACGACGCCGTCGACGTAACGTGCGAGCGTAGTGGCGTATCAACGATGGCTGCGACTCGTCGTTACGTATTCGCGTATTACGCGTAAATTATTCGTAATATCGCTGCCGCTTATCGCGAACTTCGTGCGAATTCACGTAATTACATACGAGCGGCTGCGTAACGAGGAAGAAAAAAGCGCGCACGAAGGCGTAACACGAAGATCGCCGTAAGAGGTCATCGACAGAATGGGAGACCAAACCAAGCGGCAAGACGATGGTTGCCGGTGTGCCGATGGAAAAGCGATCGGACGAAGGCTTTTTAAGGATATGCGACTGTCGCGAGAGATTGCGGAGAAGGCTGACGTAGCGTGATAGCCGACGACGCGACGTCCGAGTACGACGATCGCATCTCCCTTTGAGCGCAGAGTTGGGCGTGAATCGAGCATAAACAGAGCATGAAGGACGTCGATTATGCCGACGGAGCGGTGCGCCATGCGCGCAGAACGGAAATGCTCATTTCTATCATCTCGCGTAAAGTGGCCACAGGTGTAGCTGCTAGTCACTAGCTAGTAGCTACTGGCTACCAGCTAATAGCCAGTCTGCGTGTACGCTCTTCGATGAGCAGCTGCGTGACCTATGCGAATATTATGGTCCGGGTACGAAACGAGAAGGGCTCTCTCGCGTTGTATTATTTTCGCCCCGGCAACAAGTCCCGAGATTTGATAATGGCGATTGGACGCGTACTTACGCGCGGTAATTACTAAACCGTGTATCGGAAATGCCCGATGCGCGACTGCTGGAAACTGGAAAGTGTTGTGTGTGTGTGTGTTTACACGTTCAAAAAGGTCGATAACTTGAAATAACTCGCGACGCAGCGGCGAGTTGTGAAATGAAGCGAATAATGCGGTTGGTAATTTGCATCGGTGCTAATATCCGAAAGCTGGTTTTATTGGTAGTCCGTTATAAGGCCGTAATATGGTGCTGGCCACTCGGCATACGTTGTACGTTACGTACGGCGATACACGATGACCCGTATTCCGAGTTCGGACCAGTCATCCGTACGCTGTCCTTGAGCTACTTGCAGCTATAGATGTTTGCTAGCCGCAACTGTAGCGATAACGACGACGAATTGGTCGTATATTCGTATGGCACGAATTTTAGTATTGCGATTGTGGTTGTTGTCAGTTGCAAATTAAGATAAACAATGTCACCCGGCTGCGGACGAGGATAGACAAATGTAGCTAATTGCCGAATATCAGCGCCAGTGCGTTGAATAGCTTTCGTTTATCTTGTCGTCGATCTGGTTGCGGTGATGTGGCGAACGAATACGAATTGATAACGCCGTTGCGATTCCTGTGCCTTTTGTGTAGAGGTCGCGTCGCGTCGAGTCGGTAGTGCTCGACGAGAATTGATTAACAGTTCCGTAACCTTAGGACGAGTATTTGAGTGAAGATTTTCCTCGTTAGGCTGATGGTATTGCACCAATTCGCCTACTGCACGTCGTGACCGAAGAGCGTTTTAATTTTGGTAAAATCTCTCGAACGCGATAACAATACGGACGAGCGTCGTTTGTTACGTACATATATAAATCATTTAATCGACGATTTTAAAAGCCGTCGATAAAACGGCGACGACGACGAAGGGTGAAAAAAAGACGAATGGGAAAGAAAACATGCTTTTTTGAGGATTATAATTAAACGTTTTACGAGGGTTTTCGGCGGATTTTTTCGAAGCCCAATCGTGGCTATCGGTTGGAAAACGAAGTCGAGTAAAAATTTACGACATCTTATTAAAGCGGAACGTATCTAGTTTACAAATGATTAGCGCCGAGGCGATATAAAACAATGAGCTAACGAATAAATTATCGAATGCTGAAAGAGGCGCGAACGTCGACGAGAGAAAGAAATTATTCCGCTGGATGGGAAATTGGGGGAAACCGCGGTCGTGGTCGTAAATTGGACGACAGCCTCACAATTCACACCGGTGTTTAATTACCGTTTATTTACTTTATTCTTATTTCTTTGTTTCGTTTTGTTCGATTACGACGACCGGCGCATGTGGGAAAATTCGACTAGACGAAGAATACGCGAAAATGATTCGGAACTTCGCCTCGTTACCGTTTCCATCGCATGTGTGCGAGTTGTGTTTCAATTGAACGACGCGACGTCGGTAGAAGAAATAAGAAATACAATGATACGCCAAATACGATTCTGCTTTCATTGTTCGCGAAGACAATCGAAACGGTGTAACTTTCGTTTGTTTACCGTGAGTTTGATTAGCGGCTGAATGGTGGTCGTGTCTTCGAAGGCGTTTGCTGCAGATGCCGAATGGCGTATGTGGGACGATTGTAGCGTCCTGCGTGCAGGATACGCGAAACCGTAACGTAATCTGCGGTTTTGCGTTCTAGTTTTCGAAGCGAGAATGTAGATGTATCGGTGCGAACCTGATCGATGATGTTGATCGAGCGAAACGTACGCGATATTGCGACCGCATTTACAGCACTACGACGAGACCCTGGGAAGTATGTAATACGCGGCGCTATGTGAGACATCGCGGTATCAAAAGCGATCACACCAACTTTGCTTGGTAGGCCGGAAATTTTGGTTAAATTCGGAATAACGTCGACGACGGCGTTCGCGTGGCACCATTTTGAAGAAACGCGCGGATTACTGGGGAATGTACGCGTCGGCGAAGAATGATCGATCAAGCCGCAGGATCCGAGGCGTTGATGATGAATTACTTTTACGCGCGATTATCTTTGGACGAAAAAATTAGCGGTCGAATTGGTGGCGATATCATCACGTTTCGGTTTGCCAGCATGTGCTTCCGGTTCCGGCCGTCCGAGTTTCACGCATCCACGGCGGCGTTACTCGTGCGTCGTCATCCAAACGGTGGCGCGGTTGTCCGTAACGTCTTCCAAACCATGTTGAGAATCTTGATAGATTTGAAGCGTTTTAGGAAGTAATTTTGTCGCACAGATCTTTCGCGGGTGTTCAACGTTAATTGCTCGCGTCTCGCGATAGTCCAGTCAATTCGATCGAGCCAACGATGTTCGTTGAAAAAATGGCGTATGGTTTTCGAATACGAGACACCGTCGTCCTCCTTTCAAAATGCTGCATTACAAAAACGTACTCGGATGATGGAAGGCGTGATCGATAGCCGATTCATTTTTCGCTTTCGAAGATGCGCGCTCGTATCGTTGTTGTAAAAGTGAAACTTGCAGATTCATCCGCACTTTCGTAGAGTCGCCGGCACAACGGTCGTCGTCGAAGATGTATCCATTTCGTACGTCCTACAATGTAGGTACTACAATCTTTGTGTTCTCGCTGCTCGATATTATGGCGTTATCGAAAACGAAACAAGTACGATGGTTATTTGGTTGCGCGAGACAGTATGTATGTGTACTAGCTTCGCTATTTGAGAGCTTCGCCCCCAAACCCCCCTCACGTTGCTTCACAAGGCTAGCATTCCTTTTTTTTCTATTCGTAATAACTCTCAATCGTAATTGATGGTACAAAAATCTTCTTCGCCTTTTGGCTGAGATCTACGCGTAAATCAGAAGCTTGTGGCAGGCAGTTGGGGTAAATTACCACTATGACGGAAAGGCGAATGACTGCAAATGTCATGTTACGATACAACCTTGATAAGTTGCAATAATCACCGTAAGTTCGAAGTATTTGTGGTAATTTAACGGTAACTTATGGTAGTTTACCTGTAATTTATTGTAATTTACAGTAATTTATGGTATTTTACTTGTAATCTATGATAATTTACTGGTAATTCATGGTAATTTACCGGCAATTTATTTTATGTAATTCACCGGTAATTTACAATGATTTAACCATAACTTGCAGTAATTTACCTTCGTTTCGCGTATTTTACCACTAATTTACGATAATTTACTGTTGATTTACGGTTAGTAACCAATGACGAATCACCATTAATTTACGGTTTTTCGGTAACTTAGCATCAACTTCCCGTATTTACGATAATTACCGATAATTTACTGTGTTGAAAATTTGACGAAATTCGGTTCGCTCATTCTGGCGTGATGAAGTCACAAAAAAAACGGCCATCATTTTATATGCATATAGTGATAATAGTGAGATAGACGGGGCTCTAACTAATTTTCGAATTTAATAACGGCTATCATTTCATATAATATTTAGATGTGTACAATTGCACATGTGCTGTGTACGTTTCTACACGTAGTGCGCACACTTACGCAGTGCTTTGGTGATAGGTAATTAGGTATAGATACTCGTATTATTAATTACGTGCACCTAGCCAGTAGCCAGTAGCCACCTTCGAGTGCGCCTATCGACGAGTCCCTTTGACGACGACTTGTACCTACGTTAAAAATGTGCTCATATACATAATTATGATGTTATATTTATGTACAGATATACGTATGTAGCTGCAGCTATGTATAGGTACGTTACGTTTACTGTGCGGTGTGCATTGCACTTTGGCGGCATGTTCGACGAGTGTGTTAATTACGGCGAGATTTATCGTATAGGTTGACGTACATTTGTTTTCGTAATTAATTGGCAGTAACGCGGTACATATTACATATGTATAAGAGACGAATAATTGGGCTTGTTCGAGTGCGTCGCGTCGCAATCGAAAAACTTTGCCGTCGTCGACGCAGCGTATCGAACGTATTTTCAGTCGATTCCAGCGCGAAAGGAATCGTGGGCGTGTGAGCGAAGGAGCCGATGTCAAAGAAGTAAACAGCGACTTGTTGGTGTGTTTCTTTTAAACGGGAAGCGTTCGCTTAAGCGAGTACAACGGTGAAGAAAATTATCGGCTAATTATAAACGTATGAAAACATACGCGTGTGGAAGGTTTTGTAATTCGGTACATTGGCGAGAAGGGTTGAGAGGTGTTTTAACGCAATCGAGCAATCGATGAGAACGAAATGGCCAGGAAGCGTTTAGCGAGTACTGATTTTTTTTTTTTTTTTTACGAAATAGTGAAGAAATTCAACGTCGACTGCGTGTGATTTGTGGAACACGACGCGACTACACATACGACCGTGTCCTTGCGCGATATTGCTGGTATTGCGTATGGTCGCCGCGTAATGCGGCCTTTAGGTCGTTCGTGTTGTATCGTTTTGTTACGAAGTATCGGTAATTAACTGCGGAGAGAATTGACGGCAGCGACGTGTGATTTTTATCTATCGTTGAACAGAAGGTCGCGTGAGTTGGCGAGAAAATATGGAAAATACAGTTTTTCGGTGTTATTTTTGGAAGAAAAGAGTAAGAGAACGAGCCACGACGTGATAAGCGAAGTGAAGACGACCGGCGCAACGAGATTTCCGTATTTTGTTTACGATGTTGCGCGTATTTACATTTTATTACGCGAATTCGAAACGCAATTCTAGAGTATTTCGATGGCAAGGCGCGAAGCGAACTCTCTCGTCTCTGGTTTCTTCCGTTGGCGTTGAAAGTTTTCTTCCGCCTTCGAAGATATCGATTGCGAGGCAGCTGAGTCGAATTGGTACGATTGGTAAGACGAAATTTCACTCCTGAAAGTCATTCCGCGGCAATGCCGAGGCCAATTTCGCGCTTAATTGATCGCTCTACGAAGGATCGCCATCGTTGGAAATAGACTGGTCGAAAGGTTAATCGAGTAAATTGACAACTTTCGTGGCAAAAAGAAAATCAACGTTCCGTTTGAAACGGCCGAAAAAATTTTCAAACGTTAATTTTTTCTACGAAAGAAAAGATGTCGAAAACGATAAGGTATTTTTTCGTGAAACGTATAATTTTAGGTGGGAAACGGGGGTGGTATGCGATGGCGGGACAATTTTTATCGACAAACGAAGGTTTTTCACCTAGCATCGCGGAACATGTTCGTCCTAGATTTCGAACGAAATTTATTTATTCTTGTACGAATTTCGAGCACTTATCGACGTTTCGGTTCGACTTTGACGGTTCGAAATTAAAAAACTTGCCGAGCTATTTTCTACGTTTTTATCGAACGTGTACGACGACGACGACGACGATTGAGGCGTATATATCATTTCAATATTATTACCCGATTTCTCAAATAGAGAGATACGAGTGCGGTGCTAGTGAATTTCAAAAATTGACTTTCTCCGTCGCAACGTCTTTGTCTTTTCTCGTATACGAGCAACGTGGAAGACGGAATGTTTCAGTAGTGAAAATTAAACGCTTTTTTTGAAGGAAATCTTATACGGTTCGTTCGTTATAGCGAATATAATTCGGATGACTTTCATATTTTACACGCGCAATGGCCCCGTGATACGATGTTTTTCTTGAGGACGACGACGACGCGACGACGACGATACACGTACAGAACATAGGTGGACGTCGTTGCAGCGAAGCAGCTCGTAAAATATGTAGAGAACGTCGCCCCTATGGCAGTTGTATTTGCGTGTGTAAGCGAGTATTTAACCGGATGATTCATCTATCTCGGCGTCTTTCGTACGCTTACATTATACGAGTAAGTTATATCGAGAAGATTAATAAAAAAAAGTAGAAAGAGAGGGAAGAGAAAAAAAAACAACGAAACAACACCGAGAAATATGTATTTTTTATGGGCCAATAAACGACGACGACGACGACGAACCGCGACCAGATTTCAGCGATGCAACGCGACCGTCTCGTAGTGGATGTGGATACAGGCGTTTTTCTTGCCTTTTTTCTGTCGCGTTATTTCCATTAAACCGGTTGCAGCCGGATTGCCGAAGGATAGCGGGCGATTTGGAAGAAGCATTTTTTTCTCATTCGGACGACGACGACGACGACGAAGACGAGTCCGATGAATGTGCGAATACTCGTACACGTCGCGCGTGAGAAAAAAATCTGGACCATGATGCAGCGAAGTAGTCATCGCTGTGAACTGGTTCGATGGCGAGATGACGTCATTGTGTTTGGATTGCTGACTTCATCGATCGGTTGGTGATGTTCACGAGGGTGATTGGAACGAGAAAAATTACGTCCGAATGTACGACGACGATTCGACGAATTAGCGAACGATTTTTATTATCGTCGAAAAAAAAAACGAGTAAACACGATAAGATTAATTGAACGGCGTACGCGATATGTACACGTAATTGTGTACACGACGACGTTAGATTAAAGTTTTCAATTTAAAATCTAAATATTGTCGGAAAGACGACGGGAAGTGAGTCGACACGAGTCATGACCTAGTTGCGAAATTCGACGTATACGGGAAATTTTTTCGTTCGGTTTTGTCGGAATTGGAAACTTAAATTCGTGAATCAAGAATGGAAGTAACGCGTTGCCGGTAATGAGTCATTCAGACGTCTCGCAACGTTTCTAAGGATTACTAATTGACGAGGTCGAATTCGAGAGAAGTCTAGGCGGAACGCGTACCGCGAATGCCAAGAAATTGGATATCGAGCTCGTGGTCGAAATGGTGATCGTGTGTTGGTACTTGGTACACCTGAACAACTATTAATTCGTACCGTGACGTGTAGGTTTTGAATTTCGGTACGAAAAATACTTAATACAGTATATACCGTACATCGATGATTAGATTATGTGGCCGATGACCACGGGGAAGCGGTTCAATAATGGCCGCGTGCTATGTCGTCGTCGTCGTCGTTGTTGTTGTTTTGCACTTTTCCACGTACTGTTTACCAGGAAGAGACCGTGAATCATGCAGATCGATTTTCTTCGCGTCCGTGATGTCTTTTCTGGTGCGAACGTTAGTACGGTTTATTTATTTTTTGCTCGGTTGGTCGGCTGGCCGGCTGGCTGACTGGCTGGCGCGTTTTGCTAACGCAACGAAAACGTGTCTCGGCCGTGGTTTCTGTATCGTCTCTCTCTGTCGGTCTTACGCACGCGTTCGTGGCGAGCTTCGCGCGTAAATCACGTACGTGAACTAGTTTACGTTGTGTAACGGCGGAGTAGAACGTAATTACGAATGTGTAATGAGGTTCGAAGCCGAAGAAACGGCCGAGATTCTGTGATCGATGGCGAACGTCGTCGCCGAGTGATGTTGATGCAGGTTGTCAGAAATGTGATGATGGTTTCGCTGTCGGGAAACGGTCGCAGAAATTTTATATCTTTCCAGTTGAGCTTTTTTGAAAATTTACTGCTTGGTGACCGTAATCTCGCGTATCCCTTTATGTATTCGCGATCGCATGTACATTCGTAACCAAGTCCTATACGTACGTAATAATCCAAATCCTCCTGTCGCATTTCTTCGCTGGCGACCTTTATCACTTCCGCATCCACGTACAACGTGTTATCGCTCGCCCATTTACTTTCTGCGCATAGCGATTCTCGCTCAAAGCGTACAACACGACCAGCAATCTACATATTATGTACTTGTCATATTCCGCACCTATTTAGCACTAAGCTACTCGCTCACTTATACACGTACTCGTTTCTTCGTTTTTCTATCTATTTAGTATGTAGATGTACTACATACTTCCGGCTGAATTCGATCGTTTCGAACGAACGAGCCGTTCTCACATGGATGCTTGTCCTATCTTTTATGCTGGTATACGAGCTGGAGCTAGGCTACCTTGTACACAATGTACCGTTTATTTAGTACACGCATTACGCACTACGCACTACCTATCGTTCGCTTCTTTCGCAGCGTCATTATTTACAAACACTCGAGCGGAAGTTGATCCGTAAATAAAAGTATTTCTATTTCGATCGTCGAACCGCCATTAAATCTCTTCTCCGGTCCGCGCGTAAGTGGCGAAATCGCGTAATTTGCCTTTAAATATCTTCGCACGGCATTCGCAAGCCACTGGCGCTCTCTCAAATAACCTCAATCGATATGGATACGCGCTGGCTTGAAGAGAAATCCGAAGGAAACCCACCCCTGATCCTGCAAAGGTGTTACCTGTTGCCCGACGACCATGGTATCGCCTTTACCCGGACACGTTTCCATAAATTACGCGACAACCATCGTCAGTCGTCGCGTTTGACGCTCGTTAAGCCGAAAGACGTTCGCGTGAAAGAGATACGCACGTCCTTTCGTCCGACCGAAAGCCTCCCTTTTTCGTCGGACGAGCCGCGGCACCGCCATCAACCCGAAAACAAATCACATTCGCTTCCTAATTGAAAATTATGTTAATTTCGCGACCGCATTCGTCGCTCGTTGGCCCAACGTATGGTACCAAAAATCAAAAGTAAACATTTACTTTGACGATAACACGACGACGGCGACGACGATGGGAACATCACAAGGACCCGGACCCGGACCCGGACTCGGATGCGAGCTCGGCTTCAGCGCCGATATTAATAAATGTTTGCAGACCGAAAAGTTCGCTTTCGAAGCACGAGCTCGACATTTTACAACCGAACGAGCGCGCCTCGCGTAATAAAAATTTCGCTCGCGTAAAATCAAACGAGCGAGCTTTTTTGCTTTGTTACGCCGCGTCGTCGCATCGACGCAATCCTCTCGACGACTACCAGAGCATGGTCCGTTGCCTTGTAAACAGCGATACGACTTTTGTTCGATACGATTATCTCGCTAAACGAGACCATCATCTAAGCAATTCGAATTTCTGGCAAATCGTCAACATCGCTGCGTCGTCGTAGGCGGTGGCGGCGGCTCCTCGATGCACGGACCATTTATTCGTTCGAAACGACGACTAATTTTCGCCGTATCCTGCGCCGCCATAATTCGCCTACTATGCGTCGTATATTCAAAACTATTACAAGTAATTCGACTAGCTCGTTTTGGCCGTCGAAGCTCGAGGGTTCGTTCGAGAAAAACGCCCAAATCGCGTCGACGTGCCGAAAAGTTGTCTCTTCGGATGACCACCGCGCGTACGATATATTAGCTAATAGCTACGAGTATACGCTCAAGCGTTCGCAAAATACCAACATTTCCTTTTTCCTTTCCTTTCCTTTTGTTTTGTTCTGTTCTCGAACAAGCTTCTCATCCGTAACCGGCCGCGTCGCCCTCTAATGAAGGCAATTTGTTATAATGTCGCTCGTTCGTCGGATGACTTTTTTTTTCCGCTTGCAGTTTTTCACGCCACAGCCACGCAGCCCTTTCACCCGACAAAAATCGTCTTCTCGAACAAACCGACGACGAGCAATAAAACACGCGAAAAAAAAGAAAGAAACAACTCCAAAGTACTTGAAACTTTTGGCGCGTTCCGAAGTAATTTTCGTACGTCGTGAAAAATATTGTTTTAAAGAAAGTTAATTTGCATACGTGCTCCGAAATGACGACGCGACACGTGCTCGCCGTCGCAGCTTCCTTCCTTCACGCCATCACGGTGGTATACGCCAGCCACCGTCGTCGTCGTTGTCGTCGTCTTCTTTATCCGTGTCGCTTTTCACGAGTGAAAAAAATTTGATGTATATGTTTTTCCGACGACGCGGTATCGGCCGCACATACGCAAAATGCTTCGTAACACACGAAAAAGAAAGAACAACGTCGACGAGGCGTATTGATGAGTTATTACAGAAACATACCATCGAACGCCGAACCGAGCGAAAAAAAATGAGAAATTCATTTTTATCGTCACAATCGGACCCTTCTCACTTTCCCCGTCTACCTTCGTACCATCTCTCGAAAAAACTTGCTAACATCACCACCACCATCACCACCCCCTTCCCACGCACCCTTGCGTCGTCGCAACCCAAAACAGAGCCGTGTTCAAACGACGCGTCAAATTTCTCGAATCATCGAATCATTCTAATTGGCGCACGTAAATCGAAACGCTAAACCGTATTCCAACTTTTTGCGAATATTTTTCAAATTCAAAAATCAAATAATTTTTCAACGAGAAATACTCGAACGTTCGTATAATCGATGATATTCAGTCCAAGAGCCCAGTACGAGATACTGACTTGAGAGGGTTGAAATTTGGAACCAATCCCGATAATTAGTGTACATCCATTTTCAGAAACACCGCTTTCAAGTACAGCGAAAGCTCAAAGTTCAGAGCTTTTGGTGAACTTTGCACTGAAAGGGTTGAAAGTTGAAAGTGGTGCCATGTTTTTAGGATTTTTCACGCTGAATTCGAATAAGCCGGTCTGCCAACCCCTAAGTGTTGTTTAAGAGGTGCCAGACAGGGTTAAAGAGGTGAAAACACGAAAAATCGCGTGGGGTGAGGAGGAGAAATTTCGAAAAAAATTACTATTTTCTCGTCGCGTTGCGCAATTCATGTTGATGTGAACGTCACAAAATACCTTTAAAATACACAGCGCAACCGCTACATTTGGTTTCTTATCGCAGTCACTATCTCATACTGGGCTCTTGAACTAATTCCACATTCCTAAATCTCTCTACGTTTTCTTCGATGATCGATAAAAGCAAATTTGGCTGCGTTAGCGTATTTGCAATATATCGCGCTTTTCGAACGAATTCTCCGAACATACAAATACCGGCAAATCGCTCAAATAGTCCTCGTTGTATCACATTTGCTCAAATTGCGCCGTCTTCGATTAACGAACGAGGCAAAAAAGAAACAAAATTTACAAAATACATAAAACGCGTCCAATCAGCAATTTATTCTTATTTTATCGAGTTCGTCTTCGACGATGCAATTTTAGCGAGTCGCGCAACGCAAACAAATCAACAGAATCTATCGTGTCGTTCTCGTCATCATCGCAAGAAAGAAAAAAAAAAGGTCTCGCGAGTCTCGACCCCTTACAAACGAAATCTTCGTCGCTACTTCCGCGTACCTCGATACCGTCCAACTACTTCCAAATCTCGAAAGGTGCAAAAAAGTTCTTTCTGCGTACTTCCTCGCCCCGTCTACCGTACTTTGTTCACATACGCCAACTCTAGCGCCGGTTTATCGCACGTTTCGACCTCATAAAACACGCTACGATTACCGACCACCATTTGTATACGACGAAACATTTCCTTTTTGCAATCACTTTTACTTCGAGCGCTTCGTAATTTCGTTTAAATTTCTCGACTTTTTCGCCACTCTCTGTTCCTAGACTTCGATAGACGATACGTTTTCGCGTAAAATGCGGACGTTCGAGAAGAGAAAAGAAGCAAAAAAGAAGAAACCTCGATGGAAATGGTACCGAGAACGTGAAGTCATTCGTCGTCGCGTGAAAACTTTCGTTACTACAACGAGATGAACAGAGTAAGCCAACGAGCTGTATCCGAAGTAAACGATAAATATACGCGAAAAAATGAAGAAAAAATACGTCGAACACTTCACGCTTAGCTTTTTCGTTTGCCGCTTGGTGATTGGTCCAAGCCACGATAGAAATGGTTGATACAAGTTCGTCGTCGCGTTTGCTTTCGACAGCCTGATATGAAGAAGTCGCTGGAAAACCTTCAACTTGCAGAAATCAGCCAAAGTACACTTGGTTCTACTTGATGTTAGACGGTGGCACGTTCTGCGAACCGCTGCTGCCAACTGCGCTACATCGGTCGGCTAAAATCGCCAAACCTTCCACAGCACAGTGACCCATATCGCGAACACAAATAGCGTAGCCGGTATATTCCGGTAGCGTTATCGTAATTCGCCAACAAAAAAATCCGTTACTCAGCCCTACCTACCGGGTACAGCTCGTCGTCGTCGTCGTCGTCGTCGTCTTCATTTACATTTCTTTAGAATTTTCAAAAGCGCACGAGGGCATGACTCGTTCGCAAACGATATTTACTCTTCTTTGACCAATTCGCTAACGCAAAAAGCATAAACGTACATACGTGGTATGTCTATGTAGTATGTACGTACTACTCGTATATACACGTAGGTACGTAATTTCATCGCCCTTTTGCATGTGCAAAATGTAGTCGTTTTTAATCTTTCGCAAAGCGTCAAATTTCACGAACGAAGACAATCGCAGCGCAAACACCGCGCCTCACTTTTCGATCGCCGCTCTACCTTCGCGTACAAAGTACGACGTACATCAAAACACGCATTTCGACTCCTTTTCCATCGAGCATCGAGCATCGAGCTGCGCTTCGATTTCGTCGCCGTCGCCGTCACCATCACCATCGAACGTACTCCTCGTACCTTCTCGCTAACCATTTATCATTATTCATGCGCACGAACCAAGTGTCGCATGCAAATTACCTATTTAACTATAACGTTTTCTCTGCGACATTATCATACAATCAAAGGCGTGTTTTCCAACGTGTATTAATATTTACTCCGTCCTAATGCATAAATATCCCGCTCATTAATAAAACAATTACAATTATACACGTGAAGCTACGCAGCAGGATGGCCTTTTTAATGCACGTTATGTATCTCGTCCAGCCCTCCACCCGGCTGCTATAGCTCTTCTGGCTGTTTTTCTTTCTTTCTATTTTTCAATTTTTTATTCGTCGTGTACGATAATCCAATCGCCATCGCCACGTAGTGCAGCCGTCCCATCCGAAGCAACCTTACTCTTTTCAAATTCGCCAATTCGAGACATCGTCGAACATCGGACAGATATTCTCCCAAACGATGGGGCGGAGAGAGGTGGTGAATCGGCGTCGCGTTGACAGCGATTCGGACTTGGACGACACTTCGGACATCGGTTCGAACAAACCAACCGAGTGTAAGACATGGTCACTCGGCACGGCGCCGTATCCGGTCTGCAGAATTTTCGCGAGTTCGTGAGCGATACTCTCTGCAATCCGTTGTATGCGGCGGAGGCGGCCTTAAAAAGTCTAGCCCGAGCCCGATAGCCTTTAGCCTTTCGTGCCCTCTTCCTCTTTGGCGCGGCCTTCGCACCAGCCGCTTCGTTCGCGTTACAAACCGTCCAAAAAGAGAAAAGATTAATGCGACGCGCTCGTTTTCTCGTCCATTTAATTCATTTTGAACTGTGACATATCGCGGATTAAACGAAAAGGCCGAAAGAAAAATTATCCGTTTTCTTAACGTTAGCGAAGCGCGCGTATTTTTTTTCTTCTTCTTCGTCTCGCCTCCATGTTCGCCCGTCTCAATCGCCTAACCAGCACACAACCATGTAACTCTTCTGTAAAGTCTGATTCCTCCTTATTTCCACAGCCTTTCGTGTCTCGCGTCTCGCCTTGCAAACTTTTTCCTCGAATAGTTTACTTAATTTACGGCATTTTTTTCGATTCGTCTTCTTCGTTTGATCGTCAGAGAGACGCGTTTGTGAGCGTCGTTTTTCATTAGTTTCCGCTAAGCTCGTGTTCGTGTCGCGCGCTTTTTTTTATCTCCTTTTTTCATAGTACACTTTCTTTTTTTATTTGCGAGGCCTTTTTACCGTAGGTTCGTCGTCTTTTTCTCTCTCGCTCTCTCGATGGTCGTCGCGACCTTCTCGTTCATTTTTCGACCGGTCTAATTTATTTACTTTTCGCGTTGTCTTCATTTTTCGACCGTTTTTTTTTCTCGTCTCTTTTTCGTTTCGATTTCTTTTTTCCTCGCTCTTCCACTGCGTTACTGCGTTATTCCACGAATACGCGCGCACGAAAAAACGACGTTAATCGCGACGATAGATTTATTACTTCGATTTCGTGTGTCCTATGCGACGGTCGTACACGAGTCGTTGAGTTTTTCTTCTCTCGTCGCTTCGACGCGATTGCGATGGCCGACAGATTACAACTACCAGGGCTATTATCTTAATTACACCGAAGACTTCGGCGTTTTTTCTTATTACTTTTTAGGCGAAGCGACACGACGACGACGACTCTTCGGTATCGTCTTGTACGAGTATGATAATGATGTCGATATTTCTCGGAAACTTCTTACAAAACGACAATGATAATTCTTTCCATTTATAGTGGTCGGTACGATTTCTTCGATCGCAAATCGTACGCTGCGGCCGCGTCGCAAAGCTTCGCAAATAATTAAACGGCAAATTCGCGGAAACCCGACATCGACGTCGTTGCGCAGAGAAATCCGCGCCACCTATGAAAAGGGTAATATTAATCAGCTTTGCGACGTAATTACACGAAGACTTAAGCGCCATTTCGCGGCTATTCAGATTTACCCTTGAAGCTGGCGTCGTTGTAACGCCGTCTACACCACGTTTCCTACGCGGTATGTCGTCGCGCCGCAAGCGAAAGCCAGTACTCGTGTATAATCAGATTATCGACAATTACGTACGCCGCGTCGCTAAACCAGCATTACAACGGGATCGCGTACTCGTATACGCGTAATAAGGCGGGAAGCCATCCGCCACCGTGACACTCCGTCAGCTTTACCATCACATTGCACAATGAACACATCGAAGATGGTGGTAAAGGTGCGCTCAAATTTCGGCTCTTTTTTCGCCGCCGTCCTCGATCGTTGTGAATTGCGAAGATACGACGAGTCTACTAACCGCGTTCGATCGCGTGGCGGTCGTCGCGGCGGCGGCGACGACGACAACAAAGCGGATTAAATACACTGCCGGTTCGACGCGATATGTAATCGAAATCCTTTTTCTTTTTCCTTTACAATTCGATAGAACACCTGAGACGACTATAATGTAACGTACGATGTACACATATCCTCGACGCGCGTCGTTATTTTCCAAGTAAGGCGACGGGCGTCACGATGACGTACCGTCTACGTCAC
The DNA here is from genome assembly GCA_003261595.1 of Maconellicoccus hirsutus. Taxonomy (NCBI): domain Eukaryota; kingdom Metazoa; phylum Arthropoda; class Insecta; order Hemiptera; family Pseudococcidae; genus Maconellicoccus; species Maconellicoccus hirsutus. The sequence continues at coordinate 1,654 of QBDW01000482.1, read as the reverse complement.
ACGCCAACTCCCCTGGATTACACGCGTCTCTCTCGATCGACATATTCGCAATAGCTTGGTCGGCGTAATGTACATGCACGCAGTCACACTAATTTGTAATTTACATACTATAAAATATATAGAATGATGGCCGTTTTCTTTGTGACCTCATCACACGCCAGAACGAGCGAACCGAATTTCGTCAAATTTTCAACATACTCGTAGTAAATTACCGGTAATTATCGTAAATACCGAAAGTTAATGGTAAGTTACCAAAAAACCGTAAATTTATGGTGAATCATCATTGGTTTCTAACTGTAAATCAACGGGTAAATTACTGCAAATTATGGTTAAATCATTGTAAACTTCCACAAATTATTGGTAAATTACGAACATCGACGGTAAATTACCACGGATTACCAGTAAATTACCATAGATTACCGGTAAAATACCGTAAATACGAATTATTTTATCTTTATTATTATCAGAGCAGAAGCGTGGCCTTTCGGTGAGAAGACGGCTGCGAATGGATACCAATTTTGGGTACAAAGTTGGATAGTCGTAGGGGGCGGGATGTGCACACACGTAGATATTTCACACGATGACGTAACAGCGAATGATTCGCATACACCAACACGTACAACACACACCACACGCCATACTACGTAATACGTATTACTGACCGATCGGTGAACCGGTTTGCACGACTCACCAACAATTCGCCCCTTTTTACGCACGCATCTCGCGTAGCTCAGCTACGAGTTGACACTACTTTACGCTACGTTCACGCTCGTTTAAAACATAACACACACACGTGTAAAAGGTGATAAAATATTTTTTTTTTAAATTTAACACCGCGTCGTTTATGAATCCTTCGATGCGGCGATAAACCGTTACAGGTGATTTCGTGTACCTCTACCTAGTACCTACGTGTGTTTTAATACGATTTCCCAGATATTTTCTCATTTTTCTCATACATCGTTTAATCGACTTTAATCGACGCGTACATCATTTTAAAAACCAGAGATGACATCACCTTACATCTTGCTTCGTATTTTATCGCTTCGAATGACTACGATTTCATTAAATCACCGATTAACTGCTCGCGTACTTTTCCAACAACTCTTCGTTAGTCATCGTTTCGCTAATGATTCTGAGAAATAATCGATAGCGCACGATTTTACTGATCGAATGGCAATTTAAATCTGCTACTCATACGCCACACCACAAAAACGATAACCACCGACGACCTGCGCTACCCTCCTCCTCCTCCTCCTCCGCCGCCTCCTCTTCCCGTGCTATTTTTCGCAACCTTTCGCTTTAGTCGGGCAATTAGAAAATGTCGTTTTTTTGAAAACGTCGTTCACTTTCGAAATGTAATTTATCGCGTCGTCGTCGTCATCAAAGCAACACACCGCGTTAAATTCGACTACGATATAGTAGCTCTTTTTTTTCAAAAGCCTTTTTACGCAGTTCGTATAAAAAGTAGATGCACGCGACGGTATACTAAAGCTGATCTCATTTTTACGTAGCGCGAAAAAATGGCAAAACACTAGGTCTTTTCCTTATTTGGAGTGTAATTAAGTAGGATTAAATAAAGGCTTCATTCTGTTTACTCGGCCTTTACTCTTCTTCGCCTTCGCTCCTCTTTTTTTTCTCTCCCTCCCTCCCTCCC
>QBDW01000481.1:0-77766 GCA_003261595.1 Maconellicoccus hirsutus | reverse complement strand
TAATTCATAAAATATAATAAAAAAATGAACATCAACGACTTTGTATAGGTGATCGGAATTTAATTGTAAGGGCTCATTTCAAAATTCTAACGTGCTCGTAGTACCTAGTAATTTGACTAATTTCTTATTCTTTCGATTCGATTTCAATATGGTTGGATTTTTTTCTTGATCTCGATTCTCGAACTTGATAAGAAAAAAAAGTGGAATGCTGCATGCGAATGCGAAAATGCATTACAAAAAAAAAACAGAAAAAATAAGAACAAGAACGCCTCAAAAATTTAACGTTCCCGTTCCCGTTCCCGTTCTTGTTTTCACAACACAGAGCGTTCTTTCATGAGAACGTTTTTCGTTCTTTCAAAAATTCTTGGAAAACGCGTTCTCGTTCGCGAACCATTCTCGAGCAAAAACGCGTTCTTTGGCGTTCTTCGTTCCCGTTCCGTTCCCGTTCTTGCAACACTGGTTCAAAATATCGGCGTGGTTGGGATCGGGACTTCGGAGACTTGAAAGTAAAAAATATATACCCAATTTTTTTTCTTGAAGAAAAAATAAATCCCAGATATGAACTTGTTAAAATAAATATTGTTGAAAACAATTTTGGCTAAGTGGTATGAATTCTATTTTTTTCTTCTTCATTCTCAAAGGTCCAAGATTCTGCTCTGTTTTTATTTTTATTTTCCAAAATCTTGAATCTGGTGCTGCGTAGCTGCTGACAAAGCGCTGTGCTGGCAAAATTTTTGATGATTGACGATCGAAGGTCCAAAAAGATGGATCTTCTTATCACTTTTGGTTTTCATGATTTGTTGATAACAACGAATTTCAGTTCGAAAGTTGTATTAGTTAAAACTTAAAGTTCGAGTTCGCTTCGTCGCTTGAACTTCTGAATGATGTCGTCTAAAACGTATTGAAAAATTTTTTATAATAACCCAAAAATGCGAAGTATATTATTTCATAATAATTTTAATGATTTTAAGTTGAAATGCGTTCAGTATTCGTGTACCTTTCAAAAAACAGATTTCGATAAATTCGCCAACGAAGATTGTATAAAAAAATGTATCCAAAAACTCAGCCTTCTAAAATTATCACCACCGGATAAAAAAGAAGAAAGTAAAGCATCTGTATTAATTCCATTATGTTATTCAAACAATGACCTTTGTTTACTGTATACGTTAAGAACCCCATTACTTAGACGGCATCCTGGAAAAATATCATTTCCTGGAGGAATGTGCGACGAAAATGAAACGCCCGAGGAAACAGCATCACGAGAAACAGAAGAAGAAATTGGTTTCCCTAGGAGTAAAATAAAAATCTATGGCTGTGGAGCACCTATCCTCAGGTCTGGTGTTTTAATTACACCAACCGTTGGATACTTAGGTCATATTGGAACAAAAGATCTTAAAGTGAACAAGGAAGAAGTTCAGTTCGCTTTTGCTGTGCCTTTATCACAGCTCTGTGATCCAAATTGTTGTAGATACACCCAATTTAGAAATTCTTACACGTTACCTGTTTATGTTATCGATGGATTTCGGATATGGGGGGTGACTGGTTTCTTGACTCATATATTTTTGAAATGTCTACTAGATGATCTTTATAAACTAAAACTTGTGCAAAGTACAGAAGTTTTAAAAGACCTTTAAAATTATTCTTCCCGTGTTTTCCAAGTTACCTTGTTATAATGTATTATGCAATAACTTAATTTATTTCGTCTTTTATGTGTTTTATGTAGTTGAATTTTTATAAAAAATACAATTGGTTTGATAAGATTTTAATGTTTAATTAATACTTGTACACGGTTGTACAATAATAATTTAAATTGATACGCGAAAAAATTGACATGTGCAAATCACCAACACTTGAAATTATTCTGTTTTGATTGAAGCATTTTCAACACTTTCGCCGCTTATTTCTGTCGAAGGTAAAGGTGCAGGAAGGGGAACGTACACATTTGAAGCTTGATGTTCCCGAATATAGTCCCCTCCTTTTTCTTTATAATCTTCAGCAGTGATTAAGTATTTTTTAAATTCATCTTTTTCACAAAACTTCGCAGCGCCGAGCCAAGCATTTAATGCAGGTTGTTTAGCTAATGAAATAGAAAATTTGGACTCAAAAGGTCTCATCTCTAATAATTCTTTATTCATACGATCCAAAAAACCAGGAATTTGAGTTGGTCCGCCAGTTAAAAATACGTTATTGGCTAAAGTATTGGCCGTTTCTTCTGGGTAACCTTTCAAAATGAATTCGACAGTTTCGGCGATTCCAGCTTGACTAGAGCCCATCATAGACGGTTGAAAAAGAATTTCGGGAGCTCGCATTCGTTCTAAACCTAAGTGTAACTGATATGCTTCTTTTGTATTAATGGGTTCATTCGGAGAAGAACTTCCACTGAACAATGGATCGTAATATTTCAGAACTTCTTCTAATTCAAGAATTTTTTCTTGTTCTTCTTCGCTGTCTGTGTCACCTCCTTCCTGAAAAATTTCAAAAAATGAACATTTATTTATTATATGATATCATTCTAACAAACATGGATTGCGAAATTGCGTAAAATTACTTTATTGATTGCTTTATAAACATCCCAATCTTCGTCCCTTATTCCAAAATCGTCGTCATTTTTTTCTTTACGAGCCAATTGACTTATCAGTCTCATTCGCTCTTGAGATGCTATCGTGCCTCGTTTCGCCATATCTTGACGGCGCTGTCTGCGTAATGTTCTCTTTTCAATCAATTCTTTCCTAAGAACGTAATAAATTTTCATACTTATCAGTAAAATTCACACCTTAAAATAAATAATAAAAAAATACCTTTTTTTGTATACAGTACTAAGCCATGGTTTTATATCTTCGTCGTCTTTGGGAAGTTTGATATCAGTTTTCATAATTTTTATTTTAGGCTCATTAACTTCAGAGATGGTTTCTTCGATTGCTCCCGCGGCGGTAGCAATCTTCTGCTTAGTTTTCTGTATTTTCGTTTGCAATTGATTGACAGTTTTCTTCAGTTCGTTTAAATTTGATATTTCAAATTCACGCAATGCTGCCTAAAATAAATTTGTCATTATGCAAATTTTTAATTATTAGGAGTTTCCAATATCCAAATATTTTATATTATACTTGTATTTCTTGTGAAGAATCCATATCTTGTATCATTTCTTGAAGGGCTTGTAACTTATTCAATTTTTCTTCGTCTTCGATCAACTACATATGGAGATGAATGAATTACAAAATGGAATAAATACTTGAATGAATTTTAATTAAAATTCTCTACTTTTTCTTCTCTTTTTCTAGCATTAATCTCCACTAATTTCCTGGCGAGTTCTTTTCTCTTTTCTCGTTGTTGATCTGGAGTTAACGGAGTACTCACAGCAATGTTATAAGGTAATTGAATACGTTTAACGTTTTTCTCATAGTAATCACAATCAGACCATCGAGCTGCTTCTTCTTGATAATTAGTGCATATAAATCCATGATCAAAAATTAAAGCCTGTAAAAGATTAAGAATGAGCATCACTTCAATTCTTATTTGATTCGTACTTCTTTACCTCTGCTCGGCTTGGAGTAATAGCATTGAGATGAACAGGATACTTCAACTGAAGTAGTTTGTGAAGGTAATATGTGACGTGATATCCGCCGATATCGATCCTTTTACATTTCGTTGTATCAACTTTACCTTCAATCACCGGAATAACATGAGTACAGTGATAACCGACGCTTACAATGATTACAGTATCTTTAGGATTATTTTCCTGAGCATAACTGAGTAAAAAATCAACACCGTAACAAACGCCAGGTACATTGTAACCTTCAAATAGTAATTCTGACATCACTGAAATACATTCGCAGATAAATACAATTACCGATTCATACCGAAGGTATTCAACAAGAAAATACATACTTACATATCCTAGAATAATTCGGATTTAAAAATGCTTCAGTCATAAAAATTGGATGATCAACATATCCATCACTGTCTATATTCAAATGAGCGAACGAATAGTCCAAAATTTGTTCCTGAACTTCGAACTGTGTGACTACATTTCGATCAAATTGCGTTTTGAGTTGAAATCTCACGGCTTCGATGTTTGTGATATCATTTCCAATCTGAGTTTCTCCTTCCTTTAAATTATAAATACGAAACGAGATATTATATTTAATAAGATATGGTGCGCATTTCAATTTCACGATTTCATTACTTTTCTTCCGCGATCTTTTCGGGGTCTAGCAAGCAAATTTTTAAATACTAGACTTGGTTGATGATTTACGGCCCAGCCGACTCTACAATTATAGGAGCCTGAAATTCAAAAATCATCTCAAATAATTCAGTAATTACAATAAATTTACAACTTACTCACCGTTATCTATCACTATAGGAGTATGTGAGTTACGTAAAGCAGTAGTGTACGGGTGGTAAATGTCTGGTATAGTTTTTATATCTTTTATATCTAAAATATCCATGTTTATACTTTCATTTTAATCAGCATCCGTAACTAATTATCACCACCTTTTATTTGAAAAATTCAAAAAAATATAAAAATTGAAAATTAAAAATTTTCGTTTTGTTTTATTATTTTTATTTATAATAAATTAATTTTTTTGGTAATATAAATAAACGTTTTAAGCAGTAATATTCAAAACTTTTTCTTTTTTTCTGTTTTTTTTCAATTTTATTTTCTTTAAAATTATGTATATAATTAATTCAGTTATTAAAATATTTAAGAAAATCAAAAAATTAATATTCAAGCAATTTATGAAGAGATGAGTTGAAAAACACAATTTTATTATAAATTTTAGAAAGTCTCGCAATTAGACATGTAACGCTATCTCTCTTTAAAATTTCACTTCACGTTATCACTTGCCTATTATTTATCACGTGCAGATTGAACCTCGTGTTTTTTTTGATTTTTTGAATATTTTTATTATTTTTTCGAAATGCTTAAATTAATTGAATTCGTTTTCAAAATATAGTTATATTTAATATGGAAAAGCCATCGTTGAGGAATCTAACTAGTAAAAACTTTGGCAAACCATCGCCAACACAAAATCCGGTAATTAGTCTTTTTTTACGATATCACATACACAAGTATAATTGGTACTAGATATTTTTATTTTTTTGAATTATTGCAGATTTTACAAAAATTTGGACAACCTCATATAGACTCTTTCAATTTTATGATAAGAGAAGGACTGAATTATGCAGTGAGGGATTTATGGCCTGTTGAGTTCATGACTATGAACTCAACAAAAATCAAATTACAAATTATTGTGAGATTTTTTTTATTATAACCTTATTGGTAAAAGAACGTAAATGCATTAGAATATTTTTTAGGACGCTAAAGTAATTTCTCCAGCGGTACCAGGAGGTGTTTTGGGAACCAAAACGAAAAAAATTTTTCCTTCTGAATGCAGACAACGAAGTGTTACGTACAATGGGAAATTACAAGTGCAGGTTGTTTGGTATAAAGATGACAAATGTCAAGTACCTATTGATATTGATTTGGCTAATATTCCTATCATGTTGAAGGTGAATCTTTTTAATTTTTAGTTGTTTCCATGACCGAATATTTATTAAAATTGAAACTATTTTAGTCGGATTTATGTAATTTGAAAGATCTAACTCCCGAAGAATTGATCAATCATGGAGAACACGAGGAAGAATGGGGTGGATATTTTGTAGTGAAAGGAAAAGAAAGGTTAATCAGAATATTACTCAACAGCAGACGCAACTATCCTATAGCTGTTAAACGATCATCTTGGAAACAAAGAGATACGAATTTTTCTGATATCGGAATTCTTATTCGATGCATATCCGAAGATCAAACGGCTGTGGTAAATTGTTGTTATCAACGTGGATGCGATTACATTTATTAAAACTTAACATACGTTATATGCGATTGCAGAATAACGTGCTACATTATTTAACCGATGGTACTGCGAAATTAATGATATCTCATAGAAAAGGTTTATATTACGTTCCAATCATATTGATCATGAAAAGTCTCGTTGATTACACCGATGAATTTATATTCCAGCACTTAATAGCTGGATATGAAGACGATTTATATTACAAAAGGTTTGTATCTGATATTCATTGAAAAAAAAATTATTCAAATCACTGACTTCATTAAATTTTGTTTTATGATTTAGTTGTATTTTAGAAATGATGCGTTCTTTACATGAAAATAATATTCATAACTATACGGATGCTTGTAAATACATGGGTAATTTATTCCGCGTTAAATTTAAGGAATTACCGCCATGGACCACCGATGAAGAAATTTCTCAATTTATTACGAAGTGAGCTTTTTTTTCGATAGGTCATAATTCGTAATTGTAACAAAATTATTAATTTGAATAATTTTACAGTCGCTGCGTTTTGATCCATTTGCAAAATCCTACAGATAAATTTCGAACTTTAGTTGTAATGATGCAAAAATTATTTAAAGTTGTGCAGGGACACAGTTTAGTAGAAAACCCAGATTCTATCATGTTTCAAGAATTATTACTAGGGGGACATTTATATTTAAAAGTAAGTTCCGGTAATGTTGATTTCTTTTATTTAATCAGTTCGCTGATTATTTTGTTTTTTACAGATTCTAAAAGAAAAACTACAATCATGGCTTTATGCAACAAAAAACGTGATTTTAAAATACGATAAAATGGCTTTAGATATAAAAGAAGGTTGGTTACGTCAAATTCCATATCATTTGAATTTTTTTATTTCCACGCTTCAATTACTGTTTAGGGGAACTTTTAAGTTACATGAAAAAAGCCGAAACTGTGCAGACAACCTTGGAATCATTTTTTTCCACCGGAAATTTGTTCTCAAGTTCAGGATTAGGCTTGCAACAAGATAAAGGTAAAATTATTTACAGCTCTAGGAATACTTGTTTTTTTCAAAAACTACAGCATATTTATCTTGTCAGGATTGACTATTATGGTAGAAAATATTAGTAGAATGCGATACATGGCTCATTTTCGTGGAGTTCATCGTGGTTCGGTATTTGAACAAATGAGAATGACGGAGCCTCGTCAATTGTTACCAGACGCTTGGGGTTTCATATGCCCTGTCCATACTCCCGACGGTACACCTTGCGGGTTACTTAATCATTTAGCCAGAACATGCGAGGTTAGTATAACGTATTTACTAAATTACTGCAGTTCCTATGATGAAAATTGTTTCGCAAATAGGTAGCAGATTCTCCTAATCGAAAATTACTAGATAGGATTCCTTTAGTGATGGCGTCTTTGGGCATGAGACCAATTACCGAAGCTCCATTAACGTCTAGTATGGGTTCTTGGTATTGTGTCATGTTGGATGGCAGAGTTATCGGACATGTTATGGAAAAAATGGCTGAAAGTTTAATTCAAAAATTAAGATTGATAAAAATTGCTGGTAAAAAGGTGAAGAGTTACAGTTTCCAATGTATTATTTATTTTTATGAATTATTCATTTTGACGTATTTTTTCATTAGGTTCCAAAAAGTATGGAAATAATTTTACTTCCAAGTAAAAATTACGATACTATTAGTCAATTCCCTGGGATTTATTTATTTACTGGAAACGCTAGAATGATAAGACCTGTATTAAATTTAGCAGCTGGAGAAATAGAAATGATCGGTACATTCGAACAGGTTTATTTAGATATTAGTATGTGCCCCGAAGAAACGATTCCTGGTGTATGTATCAATATATTTGTACATCAGCAACCACGTCATCGATGAAAAATCATTTTTGACCTTTCTCGTAGGTTACTACTCACCAAGAATTATCAAAGTCAGATTTTTTGAGTTTTGCTGCCTCACTAATACCAATGCCTGATTACAATCAAAGTCCTAGAAATATGTATCAATGTCAGGTACTGAAAATTGATGAAATTAATAAAAATTAGTCTTATTCGCTAACAAATTAATTTTTCAGATGGGTAAACAAACTTTGGGAACAGCGTGTCATAATTGGCAGTTAATATCAGACACAAAATTATACAGACTTCAGACACCCGCTTCTCCCTTATTTAGGCCAATATTCCACGATATACTGCAAATCGACGATTATCCTATGGGTACTAATGCAATCGTAGCTGTGATCTCTTATACCGTAAGAAACTTACGATATTTAGAATAGTTGATAAATTCCTTGAATTATCGACAAATTAACATTTCGTAGGGCTATGACATGGAAGATGCTATGATTATCAATAAAGCTTCACTAGAGCGAGGCTTTGCTCATGGCGCTATTTATAAATGTGATACCATCGAGTTAAAGGTGCCCAGTTATTACTATTATTTTTTTAAAGAAAAAGAAAAATGCTAACGGTCATTTTTTCAATAGCCGGGCGCGTACTTCGCTTTAGACACTAATAGGGAAGATTTAATTGGAAAACTTGATAAAGACGGGTTACCTTTTGTTGGATCCAGAATAGCCCCTGATGATTTCTATTACAGGTTTGTTATTTGAGTTATTGCGATATTTTGCGTTTTCGGTATATATTTTATAATTTAATTACGATTTTAGTTATTACGACCCCATAATGCAGGCTTACTCCCTTGGTAAATTTACTGGTAAAGAAGAAGCATTTGTTGATGCGGTTCGATTATGCGGTGATTTTTACGATGATAAATCTTCCGTTCGAAAAGCTTGCGTTATATTGAGAATTTCAGTGAGTACTTTATTATCCATATTTCATATTAAATTCAAGTGAAATTAAACTGATGGTATTTTTATCACAGAGAAATCCTTCCGTTGGAGATAAATTTGCTAGTCGTGCGGGACAAAAGGGTATTTTTAGTTTGGCTTACAAACCTGAAGATTTGCCGTTCACTGAAAGCGGTTTGGTTCCTGATATTGTGTTTAATCCTCATGGATTTCCTTCCAGAATGACGATAGGTAACTTTGCAATTACGAGACCCGTGAAAATTTTTAAACGAATAATTTAAATTATTGCTCATTTCTTCCGCTAAGCTATGATGATCGAATGTATGGCTGGGAAAACAGCATCGATTCACGGTCTAGTTCATGATGCATCTCCGTTTCAATACGACGAAGATAAAACAGCTATTGATTATTTCGGAGAATTACTACAAGCTGGTAATTGTCTTTTTGATTATCTTTCCCGATATTGATTATCTTACAGCTTTTTTTTTCAAGGTGGATATAATTACTACGGGGATGAAATCATGTATAGTGGAGTAGACGGTACGGAAATGCCTGCGTCGATTTTTTTCGGCGTTGTGCATTATCAAAGATTACGTCATATGGTATCAGACAAGTGGCAGGTTAGTGACTTCATTAGAACTAATTACTTTCTTTTGGCAAACTACATTATCGTGTTTTTTTTTTCTTTTTGTTTTAATTCAAGGTAAGAAATACCGGTCCAGTAGATATTTTAACGAGACAGCCTTTAAAAGGACGTAAAAGAGGGGGAGGAGGTCGTGTCGGTGAAATGGAACGAGATGCTCTTATCTCTCATGGTGCTCCGTTTTTATTACAAGATCGTTTTACCGATTGCTCCGATAAATCTACGGTGAGTTGATTGAATTTTTTATTGAAATTCGTGAAATCACATTATTTGTTTTTTTTAGGCCTTTTTGTGTCATTCATGCAAGACTATTGTAGGTCCCACCACTGTTATCGAAAAGTCTTCCGATGGTCATAACGTGAGGAGAAATGTTACTGTTTGTAAAATATGTAAAAATTCTCGTAAAATTCAAGAAATCGGAATTCCTCATATATTCAAGTATTTGTCTGCTGAATTAGCGTCAGTTAATGTTAAACTGAAATTCAACCCGAATGAAGACGGTACTGTTACCATGTCCACTGAATAAACTTTTTTATTTTAATTTTAGTACAAATGCCTAAATTTATTTTTTTTATTCAACCTTCTACTCAATCAAATTAAATGACTATTTGTGTTGTATTTGTATGCCACCAAATTGGTACATCATAAAGCTCAAGGATATGTCGCGTTAGTGTTTTGCTCAATTCTAGAAGTCGAATAGGTATTTGAAGTAGCAATGAAATACCGTTGGATGGCTTATAGCCAAAGCTCGGCATACATTCATGGTCATTTCTTTTTAAAGGCGATATTCAATTAGCTTTAAATTTAACCTCTAACGTAAGATTTTTCAAATTAAAAAGCAGCAATTCAAGTGATACTGATAACATCGAGATAGGAAAGCTATCACTCGAGTGATTTGACTTTAACAATAAAAAGGTCATGTGATTACCAACTTTTTACTGGGTTACATCATAAGAATGTAGTTCTTTCATTCATTGAATATTTTTTGAAAAAAGTAGTCGAAAACTAGTTTGACATAACTGACCTATGGTAACGTGTTCACAGTTCGTAATCTAATCTGTTGCCTAAGAGATGACGTTATACAGGAATTACTAGCCTAAAAAATATTTATTTTACTCCTAAATTTACGCATTCTTTGTAGGCAAATCAATGTCAATGTTGAGCAACTGAGAAAATTTAGCCAAGAATCATGTTCAATAATTTACGCAACATGATGGTTGGTTATTTGTAATGATTCGTAACCTACATATGTTTACGTCGCTTAAGTTCCGCCTTTTCGTGTAACAACGTCCTAGAATTAGGACGTCAAGGATTAAAGTATTTTATTTTTTTTATAGAAGTCTATGAAGAAATCCGGCCAAACAGCTTATCACGGGTCCAAGTTCAACTTATTGTAACCCTGACAATGATTTCCTTTATCAGCTGATCTTGTCTGAAAGCCTTGAAACAACTCTAGAAAATTCTTCGTCCAACACGTGAAAATGTAAATGAGTCACGCCAGCTATCAGTTATAAAATCTCACAAATTCGATTTGAAGGAAATGAATTAAGATTATCAATTCGACGAGATAACAACACACTTTATTCATAGACAATAAATTAACAAGCAGAATGAATTCGTTTCAAGTACTACATCAAATGGTTTTACGGTAATTTTAAATAGTGAAGCAATGATTGGCACGTTCGTGAGAACATGTATGAGGAATCTATCTATTTAACACGAAAAATTTGTACAATACTGAAGATTATGGTCATATTTATAGATCATTATTTTTTACACGATTCAATTATAAATTGAATAAGATTCGCTCTTTCTTTATCGCTCTTGATACCAGCGAACACCATTTTTGTGCCTGGAATATACTTCTTTGGGTTTTCCAAGTATTCAAAGAGAGTCTCTTTGCTCCAGGTAATACCTATGAATAACATGAATTTAAAACAAAGCTCAGAATTTCAAGGTTAAAAATTCAGCTAATGTACCTTTGCTTTTATTAGCATCGGAATAAGAGAAATTAGGAGCTTGACCAGTTTTACGTCCCATAATACCGTGTAAGCTGGGTCCTACTTTGTGTTTTGAACCGGGTTCGATGTTGTGACATTGTCGGCATTTAGTTTCAAAAACCTAGAACATGAGAAATATTAGTAAGTAGGAATAGAGATTGGAAAAATTCTGAGAAGGTTCGTGAGGAAAAGAATTCGGGATTGGTTCAACGAGGTATTTATGTCACATAAGAGAAAAATATGGAATAGAAGATCATGAAAAGTGATAAAAAGATTTCATGAAATTGAGTGATGAAATTCTTGAAGAATAAGAGAGAAAAACTAAATGTCAATTGAAACATACTTTTTTGCCTTTTTCAGCGTTTCCTTCTGGAATGCCCATGACTACGGATTAAAGCTGAAAAAAATGAACCAATAAATAAACGAATCGAATTAAATATACCTGTCAAGAACAAAAAACTTGGAAATTGAGCACTTGACACGCTCCTCGAATTTGATATTGACCGAGGACAAATTAAGTATAATTGACGTCCACGTAATATGATGAAATTTGGTAGCTAAGTAGAAGTGCGCGTAATAAATTATGAAAAAATTTCAAATTTCATTTTCTTACCTTAAAATAATTTAATAAATTAAAACAGAACACCACCTTAACCTTCACTACGTTTAACGCAATGTTATAGAAACACACTGTGCTCAATTCACCTTACCACGAAATTGAAATTTGTCCGATTTCCCGGCATGCGCGTTCAATAGAAAAAGATGATGAAATTCTGTCGCGATTTTTTTTTTTTAGTATACGTTTCTGCGTATATAGCGCTCCCTACTGATGATCGCTATAAATTAAATTCGTTTTTTTCGCGCAAATGACGTGCTATAAACAGACGTCATCGTTGGACGTCATTTACATTCTACGTCATCGTGAAATTTTTTTGTTTTTGCGGGAAACCGAAAAAAAAAGTTAATGAAATAAAAACATTACGCGATGTTCGTAGATTAGTAGTAAATTTCAAAAAAGTATATTGGAATTTGAAAGAGTAGTTTCTTCAGTGTTTCTACCAACTCATACTTTACTCATACTCATAAACGACTCATAACTCGTATAATTGAAGAAAGCATAAAAAGAACCTCATCACCACATTGCGACAAAAAGAAATGAAATAGTCATGTCATAACGAGTGTTTTTTATATTAAAAATTCTTGATCGACGCTGTCTGTCTGTCCTCCCCTTATCTTCGATATTTTAAAAATTGATTAAAATAACTAAACGAATCATCATTTTTTAATTAAATCCTTGAAAAGATATTCTATTCCGAGAAAAGTGCTTCATACAATCGAAATTATCGTATTCACTACCCATAACCCCATTCTCGAAACACTTCAAACTAACCATTGAGTGTCTCGAATAATCATGTCATTTATTTTCCTCGAAGCAAATAATTTCACTGAACTGTCACTTTTTACAAAATTGTCATCAAAGACGACATGATTGATATTTACGCACCAAATCAATAGAACATTCTAGAAATTAATCGTAAAAAAATCAATTTACACTTCGAAATTAATTTTTTCTCATTAACGCTTACTTAATACAAAATAATTTTAATGAAAGTGTTTAATGAAGTAATTAACAATTATTTTATAAATAAATGAAACCACAATATTTCGACTTCAAAATGATAACTCATTATAGCTAAAAAAATTATCTTCTTTCAGGAACAAGTATAATCTAATAGAAATAAAAAAAGAAACATAACCACAATTAAATTCACTAGAACACAAACCAAGTAGGAAACTTACACACTCGAGGTAACATAAAAATAATTTTACACCCAAAAACGATACGCAGAACTTAAATATTTCTGTACATAGGATGTGACAATATTTTAAATTTATTGGTGCGGGTCCATAGTTCAGAATTACTTGAAGTAATGTTTTGAGACTTCATGTTCATAGCTGCATCATATAAAACAGCTTTCGCTAGTTTTCTCTTAATAATATCCTGTTCACGGATTTTGTTTTGACATTCGATACAATTCTTGGATTGGCATACCTCTTCGTTACCTTTCTTGCGGCATTTCGTGTAATATTTATCTGTATCGAAAACTCCACGTTTATTAGTTGACATATACTTGGCGATTAGATTCGTCACATCTTCATTAGTAGCGGGACGAATTTCAATCCTGGGTACTACGGACTCAGCGAGTTTTTCTAGATGAGCCAATGTATCAAGGTTCAAATCAGTTTGGGTGGAATTATTTCGAAATGTTTTTACGGGTTCTTGTTGTTTTGATAATTGCTCATTTTCGTGTTGAACAGTTACATGAGTCAGAGTATCGTCCTTTTCCGTCATATCTTGTAAATCTAAATCTGAACGAATATCAATGTTGACTTCACCCAATGTTACGACGCATTTTCCTGATTTATTTTTGGTCATTTCTTCCATAGGCCGTGGTGAAGTCATGGTGCTGCTGATGATATTCTCCGCTATATCGTTTCCTACATAGATGTTCGTAGAGTGTACCTCATTCCCAGGTGAACGAGCACTTTTATTTGATGTATCCACACTGTTATCAAGGATCGAACAAGATGTTGTAATTGCACTTCCATTAGACGTAGGCGAGCAAGCGGTACTATACTCTTCGGCACTCGAAAGATTCTCGATGCTCGGAAATCTAGTACCGATTTCCGAGACAGGAATTACTGTAATTTGGTTAGCTTGAACAGGATCTTGAACGTTAGGGTTTAAAATATGATTTCTCAAATCACACGAAACCATCTCAATATCATTTCGATTCGCGCAATTATCATCGGTTACATTCGTGTAAAATGGTACATTATTCGAACCATTTGGAGAATACAGGAAGTCATTTAATAAAGCGTCATTTAAAGCACCGTTTTCTGTCGAAGTATCCATCGTCAAAACAGAACCACTGGTGTCACTACTGAACTCGCTAACGTCATTTGAATTAGATACCGATTCGAGGAAATCATCTACGGTGTTGAGACATTTAAACTCGTTTATGGCGTTATCAACAAGTTCTGGTTTTTCCGGTGAACTACAAGCTGCCATCATGTTTCCATTCAGTGAGACATTTAGATCATTACAAATATCTGACCTACACGAATAAAAGTTCTGCGAATTGTCTGTCCCACATGAATAAAATTTCGCCGAGTTTTCCATTTTGTAGGAGTTTGCTGAATCTTTCGAGTCAGGAAATTTTTGTGTTTTATTTGGATTATAGCATAACTTACGGATGGAATGAGGTATAATGGAGTGCGGCATTTTGGAGTTTTCGAATTTAATGATTGGCTGAATGTCACGAGGTCTCAAAAATGATATGAACTGAACCAATTCCGAATGACTACAATGTCCGCTATACGGAAAAATAAGTAATCCTGGTACATGTAAATCCGCATCAGCTGATGGTCGATTACAGTGATAGAAAGCAGTTAGAAGAATAATGATGTAAGGACCTTCTCGAGCTTGCCTATAAAAAAAATTATTATTAAAATGTAGGTAAAAAGTAACGAATGGGTTTCAAAAAATTAAACGTACATTTTCACACATTCTCTAGGATTTATGATGTAATCGCATGCGTATATTCTGCTCTTTTTTTTATCTGTAGTGAAATGATTTTGTAAATTCAGTCTTGACAATATTACGAATTTTTCTTCAGAAACATATACTTTTTCCTAAATAAAACATATTTTTGGTTAAATAAACCCAAAATGAAAAAAGTAATATTGTTCCTAAACGGAGAAACTCACGTCCAAAGCTTTCGCTATGTCTAATAAAATCTCTTCCTTTCCCAAACGTTTTCCTGAAATCGCAACTTTATGTTTGGGACGTTCCCTACAAAAATAACTCGTTACAAAGAAATATCTATGAATATTAAGTAAAACAAATTTAAAATGAAAAATTCACCTCAAACATGTTACTATCTGACTGACGATTTCCTTTCTTGATGGAAATTCACAATAATCGGCAGCATATGTATTATCTATATAAGCTACGTCTATTTCCTAGGAGAAAATTTCAAAATGTTACGTCATGTAAAACTCTTTATTTTTTCGCTTAGGCAGTATAATGAAAAAACATACTCCTTTATCCACTAACGATTTCAACACGGGAGCTTGAAAAATAGAATCGAAAGAAGAGGGTCTAAAAAATCCAGTATAGAGAACATTTCCAAACGAACCTATAAACGAATCATAAATTAGAAATAAAAAAAAAATTCACAAATTAAACCAAACTGACATACCTTGAAATAAAAACATCAAGCTACCGGCATAATAATTGGCATCAAATGCTGTCACTGTGAATGACGAATTTGTTTGTTCATCGTGAACAGTCAACGTTTCGTCTTCACGTAATTCAACAATTCTATGTTCAGCAACCTATTTTGATAAAAAAAATTATTCAAAAACTTCAAAATACGTAACACCACGAAAATCGAAATTAACAAACCTGATAGTACGTAATTAGGTACCACTTGTTAAATAAAGATGTGTAAATTGTGTAATTCGATTCACAGATATCTTTTATAGATTCTTCAGCATCTATACGAAGGTAAGTCATAAATCTATGGAAGTACTTTCCCTAGAAATCATGTAAATTTTATAATCAAGCAACTTAAATACGATAATTTCTTAATACTGAAAAAATAATTACTTGGGATGGTGGTCTCCAATAATCTATCACAATATTCGAATTCGGAATCCTATGAACAATTTTAAATTTTTTCGAAGGCATTCTGTAAAAGATGAAAAAACAATGAGCGTCTCGTACGTGCTTTCGAATACTATGTAAATTAGTTTACTAGGCTTATCTCAACACTTAATGCATTGTTTCAATTATTCATCATTCTTCAATTATTTGCACTTCACTTATAATATTTACCTTTCGCATTATCTATAGGAAAACCAATTAACTGAAATTAAAAGTGTCGAAAAAATTAACCGACGTTATAATAACAAATTAATAACGAAATAATTAAACAATAAAAAAGTAAAGAAACACGAAAGATTATTTTGTTTACTTTTTTTCAAAATTTGTTGAGGAAGTTACAAGTTTCAACAATTGACATGGTTTTTGTTCGAAAATTGAATGTAAAGTCGATTACAAGTTATCTCTTGATTTTGTCTAGTTTCGTTCTATACGAATCGAAATACTCGAATATGATTGGTGGATAAACATGGGGTCATTTGGGTCATTCGAAGGGATTGGCTGCATTATTTTTTACTTTCTTGTAAAACTTACCTGGTTTTTTCCCAAAGATGGATACTTCGAGGGAAAAATTTGTTGTCATGATAAGCTTTGAAAATTCGTGGAAAACAGAAATTCAGTAACTTTCAGTACGAGAATTTATAGAAAAAGTGTAACTTGTTTCTTTAAACTATTAATAAACTGTGTTTCGTCTGCATTTGTAACAACGTTTGAATATAAAATCTACCATGTACAACTTCCTAACATTCGAAATATACATACAACTTGGTTATTCTCAATTGATCAAGTAGTTTTTGGTAAGCGTTAAACATTTCACTTTAACAAAAATTATTCGATTTGAAGCAGACACACATGATTCGTGGCAAAGATCTCGCAACCAGTTTGATAATCGCTTCAGAAAAGGCCGCTCGAGTAGCTCGAATATGTCGACAAAACCCTCATTTGTTATCTCTTTTAGTAGAAGAAAAAACAGAAAGCGATAAAAATTCTCGTTTTGTGAGAGATTTCAAAACTTTAGCAGATGTTTTAGTGCAGCAAGCCATCAAGTACGATCTAGAAATAGAGGTAAACACTCGACAGTTCCCGTTCAAGAAATTTCTTTCAATATAATAATTTAATACTTTTCCAGTTTCCAGAATTGAAGGGACATATCTATGGGGAAGAAAGTGAATCATTTACCAACACAAATGGGGATTTTGTTGCTGTTCGTTTGAACGAAAATGTATCCAATACGTTTGCCATTTTGAATAAAGTATTAGATGGAAACGAAGAAGCTGCTAGAGTTCTTACAGAATGTGTTCATTCTAAAATAAACGTCGATAATGTTCCTGTTGAAATATTTCCTTCGGAATGTGGAGAATTGCCAATTGAAGAGGTAGCGTTGTGGATAGATCCAATAGGTGAGCTTGACAGTAATCTAATCAAAACTAGTTTGTGTTTTTTGTCTAGTAAAATAAATAAAAAATTTCAGATTCAACAGCAGAATATATCAGTGGAGAGAATACAAATGTTTTTACAAATGGTTCTACTCATATCTCCTTGAATGGGTTAAATTGCGTAACGGTATTGATCGGCGTATTCAATAGAACTACGGGAGAACCTATTATCGGTGTTATTAATCAGCCATTTTACTCTTGCGTAAACGAAATGTAAATATAGAATGAGAAATAACTTATATTCGCTTTTAATTTACGAGGAAAAAATTATCTAAATTTCATTACAGCTGGCAAGGTCGTTGTTTTTGGGGATACTGCTACGAAAATAATTCTTCATCAAGTATTCCCTTAAAAGCATCCTCTTTCAAAGGAAATGTAAGTTCTCATTACATGAAATAGTGCTGCGTTGAATAAATTTTTCAAGAATGTATTGTTTTTAGGTTATTGCAGTGAGCGCCGTAGAGAATGAAGAAAATAGAAAAAAATTAGAAGATGCTGGATACGTACTTATAGCACCAGCGGGTGCAGGATATAAGATTTTATGCGTTATTTTAGGTCTTGTTAGAGCATATGTTCTAAGTTTCGGATCCACTTATTATTGGGATACGTGCGGTTGCCATGCTATTTTGAAAACTCTCGGAGGAAATATTTGGAATTACGAAGAAGCAATGAAAGGCGGCATATTAAATGAAATTATTTATAAAGAAAAAAATGATTCAACTAATATGAAATTATATTCAAATAAAAGTGGCATTATCGCCTCAAAAAATATCGAATTGACACGAAAAATTGTTGATATTTTGATGTCATCTAAAGCCGAATGAAAATTTAAAAAATTATCTCAAGGGGAGTTTTTCTCTTTTTATAGCATAGTCATCAATTTATTACTCGCGTCAAAACCATTCAATCACCATCACAGAATTTTTTTGAAATTAAGGTAATCAATTTTATCAATTGATGTGATTGAAATTTTATTTTTCATATTTTTACAAATAACATTCCTATTGAAATTACTGTAATATTATGTTTACTTTTTTCGTTTGTTTTATTTATGTAAGTAGGTTAGGTATCTAATTTTTTCCCAAGTTACCAACTCAATGATCTGATTAAGTTACCATATTTCATGATATTTTATTTTTCCTGTAATTTTCACCTTCATATGTACTTTTATTTCATTTGATTTCTTTTAAATGTTACCTAATTATGTTCTTGTTATTTATATATGATATACAACTTGAAAATGAACTATAGGTATGAAAAGATATCTAATATCTACATTTATTTCCGTGAATTTTACTTGTTGACTTAATTTCATCTATTAATAATTAATTAATGTATATAACAAGATATTGTTCTTAGAATATTGGTAAATTTCCTCATCACAAAAAGTTCTGAAAAGTTACCAAGATATTGCGTTAATACGTACCTAATAACCATTCCGTCACGTAAATTGAAGTATTTCAATACATTTCTTTATTTTCGTAGAAAAGACTCAATATGTTTTCAAGTATTTAGATTAATTTAATGCGAAGTTCTTTACGTTGTACTTTATGAAGTGTTAATGTTAAAACTTGATGTTTGTTTTATGTTTACTTAATTATACCACCAAGTGAACATTATGCTAAAACGTTTCTTTTTTAAAAGAAGACACTTTCTTGATAATCATGAACCATCGGGATTCGTGTTACTGCAAATAGATAATTTTCAAATTTATGTTCGTTATCGTGAAGATATTCTAGAATTATCAAGTACCTGAAATGCAGTATGACTCTTTTAGCAATTTTTATTATTTTAACGTAATGAAGTGTTCACGAATCATTCACGTTTCTTAGGTATTTTACGATTATTCTTGAAAAATGCGGTCACTATGTAAATTTTGAAAATGGAAGTTCCATGTGTGTCTCAATTTAAAATATCAAATATCCGTTTGAACTTCGAACTTGGTTTTGTAGGTAGCTATTAGCTAGCTAGCTACTTATGAAAATATTTGCATACTTACCTGTTCATTTCGGCTTGACCTAATTTTAATCTTTCAGATAAGCTTTCAAGAAATTCTTATAATTTGAACGACTTCATTGTTATGTTATTTACAAAACGTGGGACGAAAGAACAAAATGAACTATTGACGATTGAAACATGGTTTTCAGTTTATCGAGCTTGTGTGACTTGTAAGTGATTCACGTTATCTTTAAATTTTTTACTATTCCGCTAATTTTCTTATTACGCAGATATATTACAGCGTAATAAACTATATCTGGCAATTATTAATCTTCTTCAATTGGCGCAATTAGTTAATCAAATAAACACGTTCTGATGCAAAGTTGTATTATGTGTCTTGAGTAAAAGCCTAAATTTCGTTCATGTTTATTTTCGCTCGTTATTTCGGTACATAAATATTATGTAACCATCGTAAAATATATTTTCAAATGAAAATAAATATTCATGCTCGAAGCTTTAAACATCAAAAAAATTTCGCTGGCGAATTCGGCATTCTGCAGCAATGCTGAAAAGACGTTGAGAACATATTATTTTCGTCACATGGCAGCACTGATTCTATCGCGCTAGATAGTTTTTTCGTTTTTTTTTCGTTCTCTACCTGTCCCCGTAATCTAAAAATCTACCGTAGTGATTCGAATTTTGAGGACATTTATCGTATTTTTAAAAACAATGTGTATTTAATAGTATAATTTTGATGATTGTATACTTTAAAAGAAATAGCTTTCAGTATTATTAACGTATTTGTTATCGTACCAGTCAAACTTGTGTGCTAGTGCCAAACATGTATGCATTTATAAGAAACACAGTTCTTCGTGGAAAGTGTAATATTTCTTCTTTGGTAAGCCGTCGAAGCAATATATTCTTCGATATAAATATTTTAAACAAGTATCGAAATGTATTTTATCGCGTAAAAATCTAAGTAGGAGTGTATTATATTTTAAATCTTGATAAGATATACGGCTTTGCTAGTTGCTACATACTGTACTTGAAATAAAGAACATCACACTTTTAGAGGCCGCCTAAAAGAAATACTTTATTACAGAATAAATTTGTACCCGGTGCAAGCAATGCGAGATCTCTGCATATAGGTAAATCAGATAAAGCCAGCGTATCAAACGATGTGAGTTTACGATATATATCTTTCACTCGATGATACCTACATTATTGCGCATATTTTGCTACGTTACAGATATCAGATTCGTACGCTGTGATAGATCATACTTTCGATGCTGTTGTTGTCGGAGCCGGTGGTGCCGGCCTTAGAGCAGCTTTTGGTTTAGTTGAAGAAGGTTTCAAGACTGCAGTTATCACTAAATTATTTCCGACTAGGTCTCACACGGTTGCCGCCCAAGGAGGTATAAATGCAGCCTTGGGAAATATGGAAGATGATGATTGGCAGTGGCACATGTAATACATGTTTTCTAATATATTGTAAAATCATATAAATATATTGAGTAATATGTCGCAATATCGTCTATCACGCCGTTGCAAAAATGATTTGCTTCAGTTGTTTCTCGATAAGCGACTATTTAACCTTTGTTTTAATCCGCATCATATTATAAACATGTAATTTTGTAGGTACGATACAGTTAAAGGTTCAGATTGGCTTGGTGATCAAGATGCTATTCATTATATGACTAGAGAAGCTCCTAAGGCTGTATTCGAGTTGGAAAATTACGGTAATTCAATATGTTATTATTGGGTTAATTATCCTCTACTGAATGAGTAACACTGATTAACGTTATCTGTTGATCGTTATGCTAAATATTGTAAACAAAATAACTTGATAATTGAAATGGTGAAATTTTTATTATTACCGTCTGTAATCAGGTATGCCATTCAGTCGAACAACAGAAGGTAAAATTTATCAAAGAGCTTTTGGCGGGCAAAGTTTAAAGTTTGGTAAAGGAGGCCAAGCCCATCGATGTTGTTGCGTTGCCGATCGAACCGGTCATTCTTTATTACACACGTTATATGGTCAATCATTACGTTTCGATTGTCACTATTTTATCGAATATTTCGCGTTGGATTTATTAATGGAGGACGGAGAATGCGTCGGTGTTATCGCTTTGTGTCTTGAAGACGGCAATATTCACAGATTCAGAGCTAAAAATACGGTAAATACGCATTCGATGGAATTCCCAACAAAAGAGTAGAAATTCAAGTATAAATTACGTATTATTTAGATCTTAGCTACCGGAGGTTACGGTCGAGCTTATTTCTCTTGTACATCTGCGCATACTTGTACCGGCGACGGCACCGCGATGGTGACCAGAGCTGGCCTAGTCAATCAAGATCTCGAATTCGTACAATTTCATCCCACCGGTACGTTGCGTGACTAGCATTCTAATATAATTATATACCTGGAAACTGGTTTAGTTGCGTTGAATGGTTATTAAAATTCATTACGTTTATGAAATAAATGGAACCATTGTAAAGAAATTCTGTTTTCTGTTTAAGGAATCTACGGAGCTGGTTGCTTGATGACCGAAGGTTGTCGAGGCGAAGGAGGATACTTAGTCAATAGCGAAGGAGAACGGTTTATGGAACGATATGCCCCTGTCGCCAAAGATTTAGCTTCGCGTGATGTCGTATCTAGATCGATGACCATTGAGATTAGGGAAGGAAGGTACGAGTAATTTGACGTGTTGGATTTGATTTCATGAAATGCTCTTTGGTGTTTATTCTTTTTCGATTTAATAGAATTAGATGGTTTTTTCGGAGGAAAATCATAGAACATTTTGGTATCAAATAAGCTAGCTCTTCTTTTTGTCTTTTCGAATTTCTTCTAATGTGAAAATTTTTCCATTTTCTTGAAGTTCAAATTATGTTTTAAAGGTGAATTATTCGACGCCTGTTTCAACATTTAAAAGGCCCATTGAATCGAATACTCCGTTGCGTATTTTTTCTCTGTATCTCAATATTGAAAGATTTTTCAGCTCAGCGTGTCCATTTTGATAATTTGTATTTTTTTTTAATTAAAAATTTGTGGAAATTTCGGTAACAACATATTAACTTCCAAGGCGAAGTATAATCCAGCACAAATTAGAACCCTCTTTTCTCTTTGAGTGAAAAAATAAATAAAAACAAAATTATTACATATTCACGAAAATGAAAAAATATACATTGTATTTCTCGTTTAATTTAAAATTAATTCAACTCTTCCAGAGGATGTGGACCGGAAAAGGATCATGTTTACTTACAACTCCATCATTTACCCCCAGAACAGTTAGCAACGAGGTTACCAGGTATTTCCGAAACTGCCATGATTTTTGCCGGTGTCGACGTAACTCGAGAACCAATTCCCGTTTTACCCACCGTGCACTATAACATGGGAGGTGTTCCTACTAATTATAAGGGTCAAGTAAGTACCTCGATGAATTCAACGCACATCGTCGTTCTGCGATAACCGATTTAATTAATTCCAGGTACTAATAAATGTCAACGGAAAAGACGAAGTTGTACGCGGTCTTTATGCTTGCGGCGAAGCGGCTAGTTCTTCTGTACACGGAGCTAATCGTTTGGGAGCTAATTCGTTGTTGGATTTAGTGGTATTTGGTAGAGCCTGCGCTAAAACGATTGCTCAAGAGCATTCACCCGGTGAAAAAATCAGATCGATGAAAGATGTAAGGATGTATTTATAAACGAAAATGCCTAGTTTTAATCGACATTTTACTTTTAGAACGCTGGCGAAGAATCGGTGAATAATTTAGATCGCATAAGACACTCGAACGGTGATTTACCCACGGCCGAAGTGAGATTAGCGATGCAAAAGACTATGCAAGTTCATGCGGCCGTTTTTCGTACCGAAGAAACCTTGAAAGAGGGTTGCTCCAAGATGAGCGAGTTGTATAAATCGTTGAGTAATTTGAAAACACAGGATCGAAGTTTAATCTGGAATACCGATTTAGTGGAAACGTTGGAATTACAAAATCTTATGTTGAATGCATTACAAACCATTTATGGGGCCGAAAATCGCAAAGAATCTAGAGGTGCTCATGCCAGAGAGGATTATAAGGTAGGTGATCATTTACAAATAATTATCTATGGTTTTATTATCTGCATTTCATTTTAGACCAGAAGTGACGAATATGATTATTCGAAGCCTCTCGAAGGTCAGACCCGTAAACCAATTGAACAGCATTGGAGAAAACATACTTTAACCGAAATGAACCCGCAGACTGGACAGGTATGGTATAATTTACACTTCGAAACCAAAATAATCTATGACAGAGCTCGTCATTCAATTTCATTTCACACTGGTTGCAAAATAATTAAAAATTTACTCGTATCCAGAACCAACCTTCAGTGAAGTGGATAAAACGACGCGTATTTAATTTTTTTCAAAACAATAGATATCAAGTGTCACGAAAATAATTCGATTCGATGTTTCGAAATTTTCCAAATTATCAAGTATCCTTCGTCAAAACACATTAATTTTCCAAACGAAATCACTTTTACACAACGCGTGCACTACTTTCTATTCGTAAAGTAACGTAACCTAGCGAAGTTCACGGGAAACTAGAACCTATGACGTAAGCAGTTTTGCGCCGTAACCGATGATTTTTATTGTAATTTTTCAAAGCCACCGCCCAAAGTTTGTCATGTTGTTAGGGCGTGTTTTTGTTACAGAAATGCGAGGATTATTTTACAATGAATTTATCCAAGAAACTATTTTATCCATTTTCCTCTCTCGCGTTGAAACGTGTAATTATTGAGAAAAAAACATGTCCTAGGTTTACGATGAATAAACCACGAAAGATAATCAAATTATCGGTTTTGTAATTAATCTTATAATCTATTCCGGGGTTTTTATCTTATACGTGAAAATTACGCAAAATCAGTGATTCCGTTTATCAATTGAAACACCCGAAAGGAGAAATTTATTTATCGAAATTGCCGTATAAATTGCGCTTTTTGAAAGCTTGTAAACAACGTACTAGAAAGCGTCGGTGTTAAATAAATTATATAAGCTGACTCATGGAAGGCGAATCGAACGTAATATATTGTTTTTATTCATTTCCATTTTGATTGATGGATTTATACTTTGTAGGGAGAGTTTTCGATTACGAATAAAAGTACTTGGGTTTATTTATGTTTTGTAAACAAATGCGCGATATTTTTAACTGGCGACGAAAAAAAGGTTTCGTGTTTCGAATATGAGATTTGTTTTGTTATGAAAGTGTAGTGAGAATTGAGGAAGTGATAAATGAAAGGTAGAGTGAAGACTGCTTCGTTGTGGAAATTGAGAATTTTTTATATTGCTGAATTTTTATAGACTCGTTATGGTTCTATCATTTGTGAAAATTTCAATTACATAAATTCATAAAAAGAGAATTTGAAATAGTGTAACATTCCAATATTTCATATTTGCATTTCCTATTTCAGGTAAAAATATCCTACAGACCGGTCATCGACGAGACGTTGGATCAGACCGAATGTAAAACAGTACCTCCAGCCATTAGATCGTATTAATACATCACACATTTACCGAAACACGTTTCTTTTAAAAGTAACCTCAATTACAAATGTACAGTTCCCTTGCCAATCCGATTAATTTACATTGAAAAAAGAAAACCGAACAATTAAACGCATTGCGACATCTGTGCACACATTTTACATGCGAAGTATCTGCTGACATGCGATTTCTGTAAATCTCGTTTAAACAAAAAATAACCCAATAGAGAGAAAAATAATCAACGATTGTAAATTAAACAAAAATAGAAAAATTGGAACAAACGTAAGCGAATATTACGCCTCGGAGTTCGCTGCACGTGTCTGAATTAAATAAGGCAATAACGGCGTGTAAAGTTATCGAATTTAGAGAAAAAAGGATAATTGTGTAGTCGACATAATTCAATTGTATACGAATAAGTTGATTTTCTTAGCACGTGGTAAAGCTAAGCTAGTCTCGTAGCGGTGAAGGAATCGACGAAACGAGTGAATTTTATAATACTCGCTTTATTTTTAGGTTTTATTTATTTTTTTCGTTTTTTATGAATATTTCTTGAGGTGATGGTTGTAGTGTGATAATGAACGTAGGATTCGATTTACCATTCGTTTATGTTCTCGCCGCTTCATAGAAATCAGTCAGCAGAGTAGAAGATGGAATATTATCGGAGGTGTTCAAAATACATGATTATTTTCGCAGTATTCTCATTTTATAATTAGTTTTTACGCACTTTTGTGTTGTACCATCGACGCAGCGTTTATAGGAAATGAAAATTCGAAATCTGTGTGTGTACAAGAAACGAAGAAGAATACGCAATAATGAATTTTCCTATTAATTGTTAATGTTTTGCAAGAATAAAATATTTGAAATTGTTTTCGTGTTTTTTCCGCCACATTATGCGATTGTTTCGCATCATAGGTTGTAGCTCGATGTTTTGGAAGTTTTCGCGTCAAAAGCAGAAATAGGTTGTGCTACGACGTAGGTCTATTTTCGATTGAATGGATTTGCGTTGTGTCATCGTGATTAAGTTGGTCTTTTGTTTAAATTACGTGGTAGGTTTTTCTCGTATAATGTATTTCTATTGGAGAAATTTCGCGTTTTTTTTCATTGCGTATTGAGATGAAGTATGGTCGTGGATTTGAGTCGATTGCGTTTTTTCGACGTAGAAAATTGTCTGTACCGGGGTGAATGATTTCACGCGTCGATGAGAACGACGTAAACAATCCGGTGTTTTGAAAAATAACCCCTTTTGTTTCCTTTATTGAGATTTATTTATGGTGAAATGCGCGTCGAGTAACGAATCCGTATAGGGAAGAGTTCGTAGGAATGTGATCTCGGTTTTGTATGAGTTTTTAATTTTAACTCGAATGTATTATTTTGAACGATGAAGAAATTATTAAAATTACTTGTCGATAAGCTTTAATCGAGCTCGTTTGATGGAGAGATTTTTTTAATGGATATGATCTCGAAATTAAGTCTTTAATTGATTTTTTTTTGGCGTCGAGAGTTATCTGGTTCAATGTGTTTTTTGGATAAAATCAAAATAGTTTGAAATTGAATCATCATCCGGAGTTGATTATTTGTCACTGGTAAAATCGAAAAAGCTATACGTTGTTATCATAATGAATTCATGATTTTCTGATTAAAAAAAATACAAGAGAAAATTTCAATACTTTGGCGGAATTTGATATAATGTATTTACATATGTATTTCAATGAAATAGAAACGTGAATAACATGTTTTCCACTGAAATTCGTTGGCTTCGATAGTTGATAAGTTTACCACGAAATATATGTACCTACCTACCTACCTATATAACTTGTGACTACTAAAAATTTTTCACTAAGGACAGGATTCGAAAATGCGGAATCAAGTGTAGAAAAATTATTAAAAAATGAATATTATGCTTGTTTCGCTGAAATAAAAATGATGGCTGATAAGTTTAAGTACATATAAACATGTCATAATTTGTTTATGAGGTTGAATTTTGTAGAATGTTGTATATTTGAGGTTATTTCATCCATCTTATTGGACTTGATCTTCCTCGTATTTTGAGATGATTTCTAAACGAGTAAAAAAATCAGCGTATAAACTAACATCATTTTGAAGTGGGACTTCATGGAGTTAAGTACTTCTGGCATAAATATTTTTTGTTACTCATCGTCATTGATCATTCATTACAAATATCATTTTACTGATAGTGTAAAAGGAATGCACAAATATCCGTGAAGTGAATCTGGTATTACGCAATTACTTCTAATCTTTCATCGGTTCTACCATTGTAATTTGATGAATTAATTTGTACATTGAAAGAATTAATAATTCATTCATTAAAACCCAACGATAACGAATCAATTACTCAATGAGATAATGGCCGATCTAATATCATTACTACATGTAAATGGTACTCCGATAAGAAATTTGTCTGGTTTGATGGTGAACGTGATGTAAACAGAAATTATACGATATTCACGTTAACATGTATAGAGATACAGATACACGACAGATATGTATTTATCTAAAATGGAGTGAATTTTCAAACATGATGGAAGAATTTAAATCCGCATACGCACATAATTCATCGTCGTACGCAATTTAAGGGTGGACTACGTACAGCGAATACCTCGTCAATGGAAAGTTTTCATCATTGCTACGATCGTTAATCAAGCTAGATGAGATTAAGATGGAAAAGGGTGCCGGATGAAAGGGTGTGAGAAATGGAAATGCGGAAGTATACGTAGAATGTCGCGAGGACGGCGTAAAAGCGTAAAATTCTTGGGCGTGGTTGGTTACTGCTCTTGCTCTTACGGTGTATTCGGCGTACCTGTGATGCGGGGTGATTCGACTGCGAGACGCTACGCAGACTTTTACGGCCTACAAACATAATCGATCGATTTGCGAGACTAGCCGCCGCCTGGACTAGTCTACCGTGTTGCCAATTATTAAGGGTGGTGCCGACTTCGCGAACCCTATGTGAAAACCGGAAATGCGTTCTGCGATGCTGTAGACTAGACGTGGAGGTTTTATTGCGTCGTACGTCCAGCTTTCGTAGGGGTTCCGGTTAATTTCATTGTGATTTGAGGGTATTTCATACGCGTTTAATTTACACGAATAAGAAAAAAGAATTCATATAGATATCCTGAGTGCCCGTATGGTTTAAATTTTGAACCTTATCGTAGGTCGGGAGATGTATGGATTGTTTATTAATCAGCGAGTCTTTGGTTGGTCCCCTATGAACGGAGATTTTACGAAATGGGTTTTATTATGGGTAAATTAATGATGAATTGATAACAGATGACCCAAGATGAGTATTTTCCGAAAATGGCGAGTTTGAATGCATCTAGAAATTCAGTTACTTTGTTCAGTAGTTTTCAATCAGTTAACAATGTGCTTTGTGCATTGAATTTTCAAAAAATTTCACGATGAGCGGGTTGCATAACAAAACGTAACAATGAACATTATTGAACGAGGGGACACGGGAGTGAGATAATGAATTCTTATCAGATTCAGATTATTATAATAGTTGATGAAAACTATTCCCACGGATTTTTGTTGAGTGTCGGTGGTTCTTCGGTTATTCCAATAATTCGATAATTATTTTGTAATTCTAATCGTAGTTCGTTCGAGTATTTTGAAGCTTTGAAGACAGTTAGTAAGTATTTGAAAAGAATTTCAAGAAGGGCGCACGTTGTACAATTGTACATCTACATATGCACTTATAACTTGCTAGCGTAGTAGACATGGATCATTATCAATTAGGTGTAAATTATTTTACTTTTAATTACTTTGATTACACTATTAGACTCTAGAAAGATGATGGAATTTTGATGCACAATGAAGCACTTGGTCATTTAAAGTGATTGATATTATGAACGATGGAAGTTTTGTTAGAATAAGGAGGTATCCGGTAACGGGTACCCAATAAATTATTTTAGAATTTTCAAATAATTATGTGAAGTTTTATTCAATATTATAATTCATATTCGTTATTTTGTATTGAAATCAAATTCCAGGTTATAAATTAATGAGAATTTCCTCAAACGCAAAAAAACGATGTTATCAGTACGAGTAGATATTCGATTTATTGAAGCTTTATCGATGTACCAATTACCTACAGCAGTATTTTACACGGTTCGTCACAGAAGAAAAAAAATACACAGGTATGTACGTATCTTTTTGCTTCGAAAAAATATAGGCGTTAGAAAATAACGCAGAATTAACTAAACAAGTATTTTTCAAAAATTTCCACGCTCGTTTTCCAATTTCGCTGAGATAAGTTGATTTGAAATCTTTCAATGACGTCTTTAGAACTGCTTCGTATTTAATTAAAAATGAAAATCTAGTACCCGAAGTACGAAAATGGTTTTTCAATTGACCCGTAACAACCTCTATATTTTTATTTTATACACTTACTATAAATGTAGGAGGTCGACGCAAATTTTAATTACCTGCGACTATCAAAACGATGAAAATTTTAATCAGTGGCGTAATGTTTATTAATTTTTGGTCAATTTGCTGCGCTCCATCCTTCGAAAAAATGCTAAAATTAAATTCCTCAAGCAGCGAAATCGCTCTACTTTCTGGTTACGTGAACGTCATTTAGTGGTGGTGCACCGCTTACGTCATTCATGTCTATGACGACATGATATCGCGTTGAAAAGCTCGCGTGTGCAGTGATAAGTTCAAGTTAATGCTACGGATAAGAAATTTTATGACGTTTTACAGGTACTTTTTGGCGCCCGGGTTCGTATAAATTTTCACGATAATGTATTGGTGAAATGGTAAATTCGTATAATCAAAATATTGACGTATGTTTTAACCTTGAATAAGGCTTTTTTTTTCAAGATAAGCTCATTTCATTTCATAAAACATTTCTTCTATATCACGGTCACATGAACATTTTCGAATAGCACGTGCAAAAATTTTCGAAACGTTTTCAATAATTTTAAAAGGAAAAGTTCGAACAATTATTACAAGTTATCGTCTTCGAGAAAAAACCCCTAGCTTGATGGCCTGATGGGATAAAAGTACTACTTGAATTTTCGCCAACGTTTTATATTTCGGAGTACCTCACTACCTACTACTTATTCTCGAAGACGGTGGAGATTTTGGTGCGCTTGCATTTCATCGAACACTTAAGCCTTAACTTTTATCTGATTTTAGGTCAATAGAAATACTCGTATCTTTCACTTTTTCCTTTAATCTTTCCTGAGATATCTTCAAAAAGAATCAGGCTAAGATTACATCGCGTTGAAGAGACCTTTCTAAAACAAGAATACCGCCTCGAGCTCGTAAGGATTTCGTAACTTATCGCGAAAAGCCGCCGGTCTTTATTGAAAGTTGAGATAACTTGTAAACTTTACCTCAAGGTTGATTTTTCTTTTATAACCATCGAACCATCAAAATGACAAAAACGAATGGCCACCTCGAATATGTAAATGTGTTCAACTTCCTATGATTCTTTGATTACACGGTAGAAGGCTCTACGATTGTTTTCCTTAAGGCTGTCAGTATTTAGGTTGTGTAATGAAATTTTGACTGACAAGTTGGGCTGAGGTTATACGCGATTACATGGTATCATATACGTTTTACGTGAACACTATAGTT
The DNA here is from genome assembly GCA_003261595.1 of Maconellicoccus hirsutus. NCBI lineage: Eukaryota > Metazoa > Arthropoda > Insecta > Hemiptera > Pseudococcidae > Maconellicoccus > Maconellicoccus hirsutus. The sequence continues at coordinate 47,259 of QBDW01000481.1, read as the reverse complement.
GGTATCTGTCAACGCTTTGTAGTTTATGCAATGGCTCGGGGGTCGAATTATATTTTGGTGTGAAATGATGTCATATTTTAGATAAAAATAAAGTAAAAAAAAAAACGTTCAAGGAACCTGGTTTTTATATTTTTTCGTTGCATAGTTTTTCCATTTAAAAATAACCTACACGGAGTAGGTTACAAAACAATTTTAAAAAAAATTTTAATCGATGGCGTAAGATTTTAGGGAATGATTAGCGATCAAAGTTGACTCTGAATTTTATCACATTGAAAATTGAAAATTTTAATTGAAATAATTATTATTGAATGCATTTAAATAATATTTTTTTTTTGTAATTTTTCAGCCTTTTTTCTACTCCCGACGAAGCAATAATTTTCACCTTTCATCGTAGAACGTCCATTTTGAAAAATCACTTCTGACGCGAGATTGCTCGTTTAACTCACATAATTCATACTTCCTCTATGATTCGTATTTGGAAGAAAAATGATAATTCGAAATCCAAAATTATCAAGTGGAAAAAGAATTTGAAAAATAAATTCGCGATTATTCCGTTCATCTATCATACGTCACGAAAACGTTACCAGGAAGTAGAGCCTTCTTAAAATTACATAAATTACACTACGATACAATGTTTAAAATTTTCTGTTGTCTAAATTTCAATTTTATGTAAAATTATCGCGTAGATTTTCCTTTTTCGTGTACATAACGACTCCAGAGTTTACGAACTCGCGACGAATGCATTTCCATATTAAATGACGAGCTCTTCTCTACGCTGAAGTTGGTAATTTGACGTCAAATGAAAATAATAGCCTACGACATATTCTTTAAATAGCCGGTTCGTATGAATGAAACGCTATGAAGCTGGTTTTTGAACCGTTGTGATGGTTGCTGTAAGGTTGTGATGAGTAATATTTTCGCAAATTTGTATAAATAAATCACGACCATTTCCTCGAAGCGTAACGCGAGTAATTAGTCGATGTTTTCGAGTCTTTCTTCCCTCGGTGCCGGTGTCACAGATGAACGGTGTTTTTTTTTAGGTGAAAATACTTCGTCCTCGAGGTATTTTTCCGAAACGAAACAAACCTGTAATTAACCTCGTTAAAGATTTAGTTTATCGCTTTGACATGGTGTTGATATATTTGTGTATGCAAATTTATTACTTGTTTTTTTTGCTCAATGTTTACTACTCCAGTTTGTATGAGAATTTATATATTTTTTGAAAACAATACGCGTCAAATGTAGCGAGACGTCGCGAACTATGTATCCGCGTACGAACAAAACAAATTCAAAAGTTCGCATCGCAAAAGGTTGAAAGAACTTGTCGGTTAATGGCATCTAAAAGCACCTGCTTTTGGAAAATCTACATAAATTAAATATCGCGAGGTGAAGGGTAATCGATCATTGGTTGTGCACGTCATGCAACGTACACGCCTCGTCCTTTGAACTTGCACACCTACGACGTCATTCAAAACGCACATTATCAAGGTCGCGTTTTCACTTTCCGCGTAAATACCTTTAATAATGGAAATTCGAGATGCCTTGCATAATGTCATGTCGCGTTTCCGCCAACATCAGCGTATTCGCTAGACGCAGCATCCAGCATTTTTCCGTCTACGAGAATTCAAACCTGTGAATCAACGATTCAGCTTAATTATCTCCAGACGATTGTCAGCATTTATACGATGAACGATGTAAATATATGGAATGTAAGAATCATGAAAAAAATCCAGCGCTTGTTTTAACGTACCTATGCCCTTTTTTTCTGATATGGTTTTAACACGTTTATAGGTTTCATGTTCATGGTGTATCACATATCACCATATCATGTTAAAGAAACAAGTTGAAAAACTTTTGATTTTTGGTCAATTTGAGCTCTATTCATATTGATAATTTGTGTCGATGCTGTTAAGCTCAAACGTTATAAAAAATTGTTATTCAAAAGAATTCCGAACCGATCACCAAATTATATTTTCAACAATTTTATAATCATTAATTTAAAAAATTCTCTTCAAAAGCGAGTTTTCATCTCCATTATTTATAATTGTTAATGGGTTCCAAAATAACAGATTTTCATCGCTTTTCGATTTATTTTCTTCATTGAATAAATTTCACGTTACTTTTACGGTGAGAATTTCTAGTATATTTTTCAAGTCCACCGCAGCTCGTATAAATCACCGAGTTATTGTCAAAACTACAATTTTAATTTCTTTTCACTGGCGCCATATCCGCGAGGTTACGTCGATTTGTGAAATTTTACAACTTGCAGTCGCATTGTTGCCCTCGATGGCGCAACGTTCAAATGATAAGCGTCGAGATTATCAATATTTATGCAATTGATGGTTCGCGCATATTTCCTTTACTCTGGAGGTATCTACACGAGACGAATGCATGTGTAATTGTGTGCATTATGCAATGTAGGAAATATCGTCGAAAAGCTCCTGTTACACATTATCTCGTGCAATAGGAGAATGGTACTTATAAACAAACCGAACACGTGCGATTTAACGCGTAAAAAAATCTCGATTGAAATATTTACATTTTTTTAACGCCGCGTCGCCGTCGTATCAATATATTTACGGTACGGAAACACGATAAGGACTCATTTTTCAAATTTACGGGGTCATGAGCCAGTATTATTGAACTAGAAGTTCCACATGATGAGAAGTACGTAGCTATCGAAAAAAAATACCATGTGATGTTTTGTGAAGTCATCGAAGGACGGTAGTTTGATGGATTTTTATTTTTTAGCACCGTTTTCGAGGTTTTGTCATGTTTCTGAGACCTTTCTACTTTTACTTTTATCAACTAATATTCAGTGTTTCGGTGACTCGTGAAATATCAGAGATAACAATTGAAGTGTAATTAAGTAAGAAGTTTATGCTACTGAGTTCAACAAAATATACCTTTCGATGATAATTTTCGTCTCCAGAAAAATGTTCATGTACAATCAATGAAACTGGTGGTACGATTTATTACTTTATTAGTATCAATTAAATATTATATCTATTCTCTTGTGATAATACGAACAAATTAACAATGCATAAAAGTCGAATAGCTTGAGCTCAAAAAAGCGATTTTTTTCTCTAAATAGAAAACATTTCCAAGCAGTGTTGTCAGTACAGAAAAGCAAAATTCAGCAAATCAAAGTTCTCGAAAATCACCAAAATCACAAATTTTTTTTAAAGCTAAAATGAACTAAAAATGAAAGTTAAATTCAGTTAATTTCCTAAACAAAAAACCCTAGATTGCTTTTCTCTATCATAAAATTTATTTTTTCAATTAATTACTCCAATTTTTTTTTATGTTAGTGGTGATGGCGTAATGATGTAAACAGATACGAACAGCAAAGCGTTAAAGTTTTCCTAAATTTTGTTAATCTTGATTGTTTTCGTAATATTCTATTAAAATTTCATAAAAAATGATAAAATTTGGTATTTTGAAGGAAAGTTTGATGTTTGAAGAAAAAACAGAAAAATCACCAAAATCATCTCTTGAAATGGAAATTACCAGGTCACGATAATTGGTGGCAAATCATTAATATTGGCAACACTGTTTTCAGTTCATTGGTTGGTCATTGGAATTTTTCATGTTTATTTTCGTTTTCTATTTGAAATCAGACTGATACTATTTTTGACCAATATTGATAAGATAACTACTGACAAAATTCTTTTCACCGAATTTTCTAATTAGTTTTACTCTTATAGTTATAATTATTACCACTTAATGAATGTAGTACTTAATTTTGATATACTATGTAACAACCTATAAAGTCTTATCATTCGGAAATTCCATTTTTGATTATCGTCATTGGAGAAGTAAAGAATTTCTTAAATATTTTCATAACAAAATTTTTATTTTCAAACGTTCACTTTTAATAAATTATTTCAAGTGCATTGATTTTCATCTTGCGATTCTCTTTGTTAATTATGCTCACTAAATCTTATCAAATCAACTTGAGAACTATTCGATGATTAATTAGTGAGATTGTAGTTAATGCTTAAGACCAACTACTTCGTACTACTAAGAGAAAAAAACAATTTTCTGTATTGTCTTTACAAACATAATGAAACATTTCCAAGTAATTCTTTTCATAAAACGCTTTCTATAAGCCGAGCTATCATTTCCATTCTAAACACTTGATATTTGTTTAGTACTATGTTAACACATTTACCTGTTATGCTCTTATGCATACCTAATCATCGTTTAATTTACTCTACATATTTATCACTGGGCCAATTTACAAAGAAATACTGATGGTATCTGTCTTCACTGGTACCATTTTACCTTTACGGTTATAGAAGTATCACTTAACCGAACTATTTCTGGAAATTATTCTAAAAGCAACCGAATGTTATTCTTCGCAGAACGGGTTATTAATAACGACAATTAACTTTTGTAATCGCAGCTCACAGGTAGTTCGATGCGTATACCAAACACTACGTAAAGTTAATTAGATAATTTAGTCATTAAAATTAGGCCGTTTACGTGCGTTTTGAAAAATTACAAATTCGCCGAATTCATTTACATTAACGCTAGAAAGCTCATATTGGAAATTTAATTTAATTTTCGTATAAATAAAAGATGATGTAATGACGATAGCGGTACGAGATAGCGTGATATGATTTTTTTTACTATCAAACCACCACGTCTCTATATGGGGCCGCGGTTATTTATATGTGGTGGAAATTCTCTCACAATGGAAACTTACTAAAACCATCGCGGCTAATTATTTTCACTAAATTAACGTTCGATATTTAAAACAACGAAAATATTTTAACCCAGACACGCAGACTTTGATCCCGCGCCTAAAAAGTAAACAATGTATATTGTCGTGATAACAAAACAAAACGCGTGCATTGATTCATACCAATTCGTGTACTAATCGTGATACAAAGAATTCCGAAAAATGCGCCGATAACCGACTAATTTATTAATCAGTACCGTGTCTCTTTCCTCTTCGGTTTCTCTACAAGTGCAGGATTTTATCAAAGCAGGACAAAGAACACACTATTATTCGTACGTCTGATTGACCTTTTTCGAAATTCGTCGATTGTTGATTTTTCATGAATTTACGATGAATTGCTATTAAAAATAAATATCAGTGGTTTAAATTTTCCATGCACACTTGTAAACACGTATTATATAAGATCGGTGTGTTGGTGTTCATAGTAAATGTGCATTTGATCGAGTGTGTATTCTTAATTATATCGTTATTTGTTGTTGACAGTATGACGATAAATGATGAAATGATTAATTTAAATTTTAATATCCAATGCTGCTTGCTTTTTCTTCTTTTTTAGAGTAATTGGGTTAAGGAACTGAAAGAAGTGGACAATTCTCATCTACTATTTACCTCAGTAAAATATCTACAGATTTGAAGTATCCTCATGTGTTAGTTACTGGTTACTTAAGTAGGTAACTAACTAGGTACGCTAGATAGTAGGTATAGGTACTAATCAAGATTTCTTTTAAATAACAAACAGGTACTGATTTTTATTCAAATTAATCAACATTGTTGAAAATTAATCTCTAGTAACATTTTAACTAGGTAACTAGGTAGGTCGGTGGTATAATTTTAGAGAATAAATTATTTTCACTGTTTTACCATTAATGGGTTCACGAAACCAAAACATTTTCTTGGAATTGGAACCGTATATCTGGCTACTTGAATATACTCGTATAAATTGAAAAAAAAATTCCCCGTAAAATGGAATCATATGCTTCACTCGTGGAATTATGCAACTTGTGTGTACATTAATTAAAATGTCACTTGTCATTTTACTTTGAAATTGCCGATAACATGGAAATAATTTCGAAGTAATAATTTTAGCGTCCAACCGGCATCAACTTTTTGTATTTGTACCTTATGTTTGCGTATTGAAACAGCCATGAAACTGATTAAACATTCGATTCTCGGTAAAACAATATTGCGGTAATTTGGACGAATTCAATATGTAAAACGTTTACGTTTGCAGCTTCCTAAGAAATACAAACTTTCGTCCGAAAGAAAAAACACGTGAAAGGACCAGTTTACTTTACGATGTAGTGTACGAGCATTCGCGGAATTGATTTTATTAGGCTTTGTTGCGAACCCAATGAATACATTTTTCGATCTAATTGTTTTGAAAATCTCCGGTAAAGTTGAATAATTAAATTAGTTTTATTATCGTCGTCGTTTATTGTAAAGTAATTGAGGAAAATCCTAAGATGTAAACATTTTAACACACGAAAAAGTTTATGGATTAGTGACCGTTCGGAATTTCCGAGCTATTAATTTATTTTACTTTTTTGATTTTCATGACGACAATGACAAGTTTGATAATTTCGTCTTAAATTTTCATTTCATAAACAAAACACGTATTTTCTTGGAAGTTATTTTGATAGAAAGTTGACTTGGTTTTAAATTTTATTTTTATCCAATTAAATGAAAAATGAAGACGGTGGAGTAAAACTGTAATTTATCAACTTTATTAATTGGTAAACAAATTGTGTCTAGCAATACATTTGAAATATTCGTTATTAAATAGGTAGCTTTTTTTAAATCAAGAGAGGTATTTAATTATGACTTAGCTACTCATTTAAACAGCAAAACTTTATAAACAAATTTTTGCTCTTTGAAATACGTAGACGCTATTTTCAACCCCGAAATCGAAATAGTTTTGACATTCCCTGATTTTATTTCTTATCGATTTCGATACCATGAAAGAACCTGCAGAATTGCACTTGATTCGCAAAATATAATTATTATCAATAGTCAATTTGCTAATTAACATTTTTTTAGAGTAGTATAATATTAATTAGAGTGATTCTTGTCCATACGAAAACATAAAAAAATGAATTAAGTGATATTATTTTTTATTAATTCTCATTTTCTTGATACTAATTGTCGTTCCTCATATACATTAGGTATCATAATTTATCGAAACGCAATTCGAAGAAAATTCTTTAAAAACAATGTAAACATGAATTCATGCCCGCAAAAAAAAATCAACGAATTACTTAATCACTTCGAGCTATTAATCTATTTACCGGATTTCGATGGAGACAACGAATGTAAAAAGTTCGTTTTAAATATTCACCACACATGTTCGCATATAAACATGCGCCTTTGACATATCTTAACGGAAGCAATGCAATCATAGGAATAAGCAAATTTTCTCTGTGCATCCTGTTTAAAGAAGCATCGCGTACTGTACACTTCCTTTTAACCTATTTAAATAGGTGGTATTTTTTACTTGAAAAATGTTCCATTGTAAAAGCTTAAATGAAGGATTTGAGGGATTAACCGTATCATAATCAAATATCATATGCTGTATGTAGCTATGTACTATGTACATAGTATGTAGTTATTGAAAAAAAAAAGACAAGTTATTTTTAATCAAAGGCCGTAACAAATTTTGGTATGTGATAGACCTTTACGTAGTAATATGATCTATACACAAAAATCGACAAGCCCCCCCCCGTCATTTTACCCCCGTCAAAATACATTTCTTGACTTGTTTTTTTCATTCAACCATAGCACCACTTAGTGAAATTTTTGAAACTTCGCTGGTAGGTGCCCTATTGATCCCCAAATAATATAGATATTTTTTTTCAGTTTCCACTCAGCGTGATCGTGATAAAAAACTAAAAAAACGTAGAAAAATCGACTTTTTCAATTCAAAAAAAATCGCAAAATCATCTTCGAATCATTTATAACAAAACACTTTATATAGCCACAAATCCAAAAATCGGTAGATTTCGAGAAAAAAATTGTTCAAGTAATGAATCCAAACGAGCGCGCAGTCATCGCATTTCCCACTGTGCGTTAGCGCTTCCTTATTAACTACGGGCCACGCGCCGCTTGGCACGTTGTTACGTGATAATGCAATAACTTGGCTAACGCGGCGCTTCGCGCGTTATTACGAACGAAACGCTATGGCACAGTGGGAAATTCAGATGACCGCGCGCCCCTTTGGATTTATTACTTGAACAATTTTTTTCTCGAAATCTACCGATTTTTGGATTTGTGGCTATATAAAGTGTTTTGTTATAAATAACTCGAAGATGATTTTGCGATTTTTTTTGAATTGAAAAAGTCGATTTTTTTACGTTTTTTTAGTTTTTCACCATGATCTCGCTGAGTGAAAGTAAAAAAAAATTTGTTATTCAAGAGTCAATAGGGCACCTACCACCGACATTTCAAAATTTTCACTCAGTAGTACTACAGTTGAATAAAAAAAAAAGTTAAGAAACGTATTTTGGCGGAAATAAAATGATGGTGGGGGGTTTTCGATTTTGGTGTATGGATCATATTACATATGTAAAGGACTGGCACATATCAAAATTTCAATCTCCTCCCTTTTACGTTTTTTGAGAAAAATATTCTCATCTGTTTTTCAATTAGAAACTTTTTCTCAAAAAGTTTGAACCACAAAGCCAAATCGTCCTGCTTACGCGGTAACGGCCAGAGAAAATTCATTTTTTCAAAATTGAATCTATAAATTGTGATTCTTTCCTTGAATTTATCCTATGCACCGCTCTTGAAAATGTATTTCTAACATTTAATGCATCTTATATCGAAGTACTTACACTTGATAAGTCTATGAAATGAAATATGTTATCAACGAACTCGTGCAACGTTATCATCATGAAAGCGACGTTGTCGTTTTAAGTGATCATAATCATAAACCGTACACTCATAAACACTTGTTAGAAAATTTCTCAAGATAAGCTATAGGTAGTCTCTCCAGAGATTGTTTTGTTCACGCATTCTGAGGTGTTTCGTTAATGGAAAGATTTATCGTTTAACTATGTGATTACAACATTACACGCGGAAATTATGCATATTCGCTTAGAAATACATGTACTTATTAAAAAAAAAAACAATCTAAACAATTTTAATTAATTTATTCACGGCGAACAATTTCAATTAACCTAAAATGATACAAATTAAGTTTTTAGCCGAGTCAGATTATTTCACAGTTTATCCGGTGTACACACACACACGTTCATAAATTATGGAAAGTGAACTGGAATTATGTATTGGGAGTTCAGTTGTCTTATTTTATCGTAAAACGTGAAAATTCAGTAATCAGCTTATGTAAAATGTGATAGAAAAGTGAGAAAAGTTGATTTATATGATATTTAAAAAAAAAAAACTTAGTCGTAGGTTATCGATACAAAAATTTGTTCGGTTCATGGAATAGTCATAGTATAGTTGTACCATCGTAAATGATTAGATTATAATTAACTTACAGTGGTAAAACACTTGAAGAGAAAAAATTATGTGCATGTGCTTAATACATATATTCAAATTGATATTGTATGTACTACTCATAAGTACTTTTGGGAAAACTGAAAACTTGATGACACCAATTACAATTTTTATCGTGCAACATATGAACAATGTTAATCTATTCAAAAACACAACCATTACTAAATTTCGCTTCGTTTTTGGAATCACAATTACTCCAATGATTTGTTTACGGTCAATTATTTAATTATTTGAGGTTTCCCAAATTACTCGTAATGTTTTGAATGTTGATTAAGTATGGCTATTTTACAATATGTATATTAACTAGCTTACATATGTCTATGCAAGCCCGAAGAGTAAATCTACCTTGAGGTTACCTTGATTATTGTTTTGATGTTTGTTTTTCATAATAACTGCAATACTGCGCTCGTTGTTTTTTTTATCGAATTTCCGTTTCACATAAAAGACATTATAGCTACTATGATTTAGTATTCACTATAAAGGAGAAAGTAAAGGAATGTATTTTTTTTTTTTTTACATAGTTGACTCGTTAATTCTTTAGTTTTGTTGGTCGATTGCAGGAGACTCGCTTAAGTAACACGATACTTATATTTAAATTATATAAGAGAGGAATTTAATATAATCTAATTAAAAAAAAAATTTTATAAAATTTGATTGTAATTTTTTTCAAGTGGCGTCATATTATGCATTTTCTGTACTTATTATTCTATTTTTGGTATGACAGATAACATTGCACACTTTCTTGAAACTCGACTACTTACGAGAAGAAAAAAAGAAAAACTTGTTTTTCATCAATAATGATAAAGAAATTGAGCGATTATTGAGAAAACGATAATGCGAAACCGATGTGATATAAATTTAACAAAATTGAAGGCGCCACATGTTTTTTACTTTGTTGATAAGACATTAATGATTAATCAAATCAATACAAATTTTACCCTCTAAATAATTGCTCTATGTTCGTGAACAAAGATCTTAAATCATTTTAAAAATACATCATGATGTTGGAAAAAATAGAGAGAAAACAAAGGTAAACAATACGTGGAAGTTTTGACTTCGTGAAAACTTTACGTAGGTTTGTCATCATGTCGCTTTTCATGTGTTACAAAAAAAGAACAAGATATCTCGACAACGCTACGTAATTTAATCAAGTGTTTAGTTTGTTAACGAATCGGTGATATATTATTTTGATAATCACTAATTATATTTGGAATTTAGTTCGTTCTAATTTAAATGATTTCAAACGAATGGCGGCTGTTCACAGGTAATAGGTATTTGTTTACAAGTAAACATCTCTACTTCATATCGCATTCGTATCATTGACCTTATCTCTGTAGGTATAAACGATTATCAATAGGTGTATCCGAATATATCGGGGAATTTCTATCATTTGTCATCGTACATTTATGCAACTATTGACTAATAAGTGAGCAGCTGAGCGTATAATCATATGTAGTAAGTAATTAAGTGTATATCCATAACATAGGTGACGAAAAAAAACATTATGAGCTACACTTTCCAAGTATGCGTTGACCCGGTTCGAGGAAAATTTATCTACAGTGTGAATTTGCACCTTTTTCGTTATCATTTTTTGCAGACATATGAGTAAGGTAGTTTATGTACATTACATATGTATATATTACATACGTACTCATCGTATCATGTCGCCATGATCTTCAAACTTTTTTTTCAAATAAAAAGTATAACGTAGTGCGATACAATTTTCGTATGAATAATGTAAGATATAACTTATTCAATGCTTCGAGTGAAATAACAATCAATATACAAATGAAAATATAATTAAAGTTGAGGTCAACTAAAAAAAAACAACTCGACGTACCGATGGAAATTATTTTATGCATAAATAATTGTAGGTGCCATTACTATTTATATATAGGCGGCAAAGTTTGAGAATCCTTTAAACGAGCGATTCATGTTTTGTCGTCAACTATACGCATTGTTGTCGCAACGTAACCTTAACATCAATGAGTGGAATAGGTAACATATCAAACACTCGCATCTAATCTACCGTTTTATATTGCACTGTAAAACATTCGTGGAATTTTGTTATTATTTTCTTGATATATCAAACAGTATAAGTTTTGCTTACTAAGGTCGCGCGTGAAACACCATAAAGATGGTGTTATGGAAGTGTAATTAATCAAAGGAGTATATTCCTTTCCCTTCTTTACTTGAAGTACTACCGGGCCACCGCCAAAATAATTTTCTTTTGAGGTAGCATGAGATAATTAGATGATTATTATACCTTGGTAGTAGGTAGTTTGGTATTAGGTAGGTAATAGGCAATAGGCATCACTTTCTCTTCCTATGTATACTAATCTTACATCCAAATCCAAGTTATCTATGGGTGGGTTTGGTTTTTGAGCGAGGAATATTTTAAAATTAAGTGTTTTATTAATTTTAAATGTTTATATCTACTTACAGGCATTTTATTGTTTAATAATTTCATTGCCATTCTCTAGGAAGTATTACCTTACTCATCAGCTCATCATCTGTGCGTAATGCGTATACGTAGGATTACTGATATTAATATTTAACCTATTAGTTGTTGGTTTATGAAACAGTATCAAGCGAAGATAAATGATGATGTAGTTAGGTTAACGAATATGATCGAGTTTAAAGTCATATTTGTTTTTAGCTAGTGAATCACACAACGATGAATATATTTCTATGAAATGTAGAGTATTTTTTTCAATTCTTGATACGCAAATTATTCGAGTATAATTGAAAACACCACTTGACAATAAGTATTAATCACCGAAAAAAGAAAACTTTGAAACTTGACTTGTCACCAAGATGACGAAATCAGATGTAATATACCGTAACGTAAACAGTCGGAAATATCTTTTTGTACTTAGTTCGTAATTCATTGAAAGCAAAGCTCAATAAATACGTATTGTCAGCGTATTGTCGAAGATGTGTTACCTACTTATCTACGGCACGAAGATCGTTTATTGTAATCCATGTCCATGTGAATAATTAAACTGTCATATTATGATTTACCGATGAAATCACAATCTTTTAATTTATAAGCCTACTTGAATATGTGTATAGAAATCGTGTATAGGCTTAATAAATAAAATCATCGGTCTGTGAAAGTAACGTATTTTTTGAGAATGTGAGAAACGCATATTTCAATCTTGACCGATCAAAAATAGTATTACGCGTTTAGGTAGAAGTACCTATACAAGTGAGTAGGCTAGGCTCAAACCTGGTACTTCTCCATTTTTGTGGTTTTTGAGTTAAGTATGGTTTCGGGTACAGTTTTTCACGCCGCATCTACTGGAAAAATCAGATTTTTGAAAAAGTGCCGTAAACTGTGTCAAAAATTAATTTGAAAATTGCCTTAGAATCAAACCTAGTACTTCTCCATGGGAGAAGTGCTAGGTTTGATTCCAACTTATTTGGCGATGCGGATTAGTACTGATAACAGAGCCGGGTTCATTTTTTATCATTTCCATTTTCGATTTCGTGTTGATATTATGAACTATTATACGTCTTTATACTAATTACGTCGCATATTTTATTTTTTGTTCTTGTACTTTCGTTAATATAATTCAAAATAAATTGATATTTTTTTTCGTTCATAACCTCAATATACTTTTTTTAGGCCGCAATAGTTTATTTCGTCTTTAGAAATTACTTGGGGGATATTAAACTGCCTCAAAACAACATATTTTCAAAATTTTTGGTCATGTTGGAGTCAAACCTATGACTTCTCCACAAACTTTTGCCTCCTGAACACAAACAACGCGGTCCAGCGAAAATTTTTCATCGGATCCTTCAATCTAACAACTCACTCTATCGTTAGGGGTATTCATCATTCCTGTACGACTTACAAACGCTTGGCTAAGGTTTTTTGCGTTTTTACAGAAATCACTTTTTTGGAGAAGTACCAGGTTTGATTCTAGCCTACTCAAGTAACCTATTCAATTTTTCAAATCGTCGATAATGTATGATGATTACTTTTCAATGAAACAGGCCTACAGAGGCGGCATCAAAATTCACCCTTTACACCTGTCGAATAAAACTACAATAAAAAACTGCCATTGAAATTCATTACATGTTTTGTTGATTCATCGGAAATTATTGGGAATAAAATTAACCTTGTTTATTAGATTTATCAGTAAATTAATTATTATGCGATAACGTACATGTGAATTAGTCGTAAGAAAGTTAAAATATAATTCACGGAATTGCAAACGAAACAGCAGGTCGAAAACATGAAGAAAACGATGGCTAAAATGAACGATGGACGTTCTATTTTTAAAAATATCTAATTAGGGTATGCGAGTTATTTACGAGCATTGGTATGCTATACATTTCTTGCAATTGATGAAACGCAAGCTCGTTTGTAATTCAATACGGTACAGAGGCTTTAAGTTTCTTAAACTGCACCAAAGAGGAAAGCCTGACTGTGAAATTATTAAATTCGTTGTAGTAAATGGTCGAAGTTGATACGCAATGTAAGTCGAAGATTACATCGACGTATTTACTCCCTATTTCCATTTCCATTCTATTTTGCGATGTAATTTAATTCGAGTGGAGGTTCAACGATCACTATGAATCATGCGTAAAACGAGGTAAAACGCCGATGGCGCTTGGCGGCGTACTTTCAAAGAATACCGAATAAAGTTCCGTTAACGTTAATCGTAACGCTACATTCGGCCATTTGGTCATTCGTTAATTATGTAGATAATCCTGTAAAATGAATGTTTCACCGATATATCGTTACAGCTATAAATATAATTAATTTACGAGTTAACAAATAACGAAAATTATTGTCAGTTTGGAAAAATATCCAACATTACGAATTCAATTTTCGTTATCACAAACGTTACCGAATCCGTTCTACGTAGTAGTACACAAACTGAACGAAACGTCGAGTGGCGCTGCTTTCGCTACGGATGTAATGCGCATGCGTCAAAGTTGTTTACAACTTTTGACGTCTTGTGTACAATTCTCACATGACCTTTTCCAAGATGGTTACATATTTTCGTTTTATCAAAGTGCGCGCAATGAAAATAACAATTTCAAATACGTTTCAGTTGTTATGGGAACATTTATTATTGTGTAGAACTCTACAACGTAACAATCTGTTTTAATGTTAGATAATTATTTAGTTGGTTTTTAATTTTAATTCGTTTTGTGTATCAATAGTGTCGCCAATATAACGTTTTCCGAAGTATTCGTCCACGCGATATCGTTCCTTCGTACGCTTATTACGCATTGTTTTCATAGATAATTCGTCGTTCTTTTTAATCGTCTTTTCTAATTTTCCATCAGTTACCATGTGTTTTTATTATTAGTCAATGCAACTTATTTAGTTTAATCGAATAATGCGCGATGTGTATTTGTGTGAGTGAACTCGTGGTGCAACGCCTATAGTTTTCATATAGGACATGCTGATGAATATTACATTTGGTAAACATACGCATAATACGATATATTTTTATTAAAATATTTCAACTTTAGATCAATCATACGTCGTCGTTTTACAATAATAATCTATCGTAAATTCTAAACTCGAAAATATTAACATTCGTGTTGTTTACGTATTTGTTTTGATTCTCAATGATAAATTCGCTGGCTGTAAATAGGTTACGCTTATTGGAAATGCATTCCTTTCAATTCATTCAATAAAAATACGTGAAATTGAAGTGTGCACGGGAATTTGATATTTTTAATTATCGAAACGTTGCTAATAAATTGATTGACCTTTATTTACGTATAATGTGAAATTCGTTATTTTTATGAATATCGTAAACAAGTTTTTTTCCACAGTTTTTTTTTAAAACCATATTGACAATTTTTTTTATCATTTTATAAATCGCTACTTAGTTTTATTCGTCTAGTTAATCCTGCGCTTTCGATTCCGCTAATCGTAGCGAACTTGTAAAAAAAATAAACTCGTTACGATAGCTTATCAGGTAAAATATATTATCGTAGTAAATTTCGCGAATGTCTGAATTCTACAATAAACGTAGCTTATATCCAGTTGATAACATTCATGGAAATTAATTTTCGTTTGTTTACCATACAGTTGAATTTTACTGAAAAAAAATATACGTCACAATGTCGTCGGTCGGAAGTGAAGGTAGCGAAAGCAGTAACTCTAGCCGAGGTGGAGAAATCGTTAAAACTGGATATCTGAAGAAACTAAAGGTTAAAAATAATTTATTTATCGTTGATATTCGAAAATAGAAAAATTATAATTTTCCGTTTCACACGTATAGACGATGAAAAAGAAATTCTTCGTCTTGCGAGCAGACTCGTCAAATACTCAGGCGTGTTTGGAATATTACGATACTGGCAAGAAATGGAAAAATAATCATCCTCCTAAAAGGTAAACAATTTTTAGAATTGTCATTACGCGATATTACGTTGAAAAATTTTTTATCGAGTTTCGACGAATACGTACTCGTGGCTCTTAAGTCGTTTGTAATTGTTTTTTTGTACTTTTTCTCTCTAGATTCGCAAACAAGTATTCGAAGTGAACGTTTTAACAGCGCAAATTATGTTTTTTTTTGGCAATTTACATTTATTTACAATTTTTCCTTTCGAACGTGAAAATTGATAATTGACGAATCGATTGCGTAATTACGAAATTATCAACATCGCTTATCTTCTTTTTTTTTTGCTCATTTTGGAACGAGATAATTTGTGAATTTTTTTCCAAACTGAAAATTTAGTTCGTTGACGCGAATCGATCGTATTTATTTTTGCGAAATCATTCCATCGAGAAAATAAATATTAAATGGGAATGTTTGAGAAAAGCGAGATTCATGTTTTGACCTTGCATATCGTGTACTCGTGGTTTTTATATTTTTAAAAATTTTTTCAGGTCATTGGGACGTTAGGTTATTCGACACGTGAACCGATGTTAAAATTTAACGAGTTGAACTTCGTTGTTTGAAAATTTACAAATAATTTTTCTTCTTTAGGTGAAAATTTTTCGCGAATTTGACACGTCTTCGAAGGTGTTTTTTTTTGCAAATTTCCAACTATAATTTCGCGTAACTAATCGACCAAATGTTAATTTTGCGTTAATGTATTAACACCTTCGATCATTAGGAACGACTTTCTTCGCTTTAAATTTTCAACGTATTCGCCACCTTTTTTTTACGCAGATACGAAAAAAAAAAGACACGGATAATTATTAATATTTCATACGTGATTTCGTACAGGAGCATTATTCTGCGGAATTGTTTCAACATAAATCGTCGAACGGATACGAAACATAAATACGTTATCGCCCTATTCACCGGTAACGATTGTTTCGGAATTGTATTCGATTGCGAAGACGATTTACTGGATTGGCTGAAATTGTTCCTCATGTATCAACAAGGAGAAGATATCGTAGATTGCGGATCGCTGAAACCTTATTACGGTACGTTGACAGTTTTATTCGTTTCTTAACCCTTTTTCGTTTATCGTTCGATTGTGTATAGGGCGAGAAAAAATTTCTGTGCGATTGTTTTTCTATTCGTGTTTGTTTTGGTGTACTCGATGTGTGTTGGCGCTGGTACGCGACGAACACGTGATTACGAGCTTGTAAACAGATTAAATTGTTCATTAATGATGAATTATGACGTTAGTCGAGTAAAATATGTTGAAACGGATCGACTCGGTGAATAGTTAACAATGAAGAGAGAGAGAGAGAAATTACATCATCGAATCACGCTCGTTGTACCGTTCATTGAAGAGATGTAAAAAAAATACCATTCAAAGTTCACATCCTCATTTGGACGACAATTCTATATAAATACACGACGACGATGAAAAAAAAATTGTACGCGTGGTAGAAGAAATTCCAGATTAATACGGGGTTACTTGGAAAAATTGTTATTAGGTCGTCGACCTTCGTATAGACAAGTATTTTTTATGTTATGTTTACTCGGTCGCGATCTCTTAAAACGTGTAATGCGCGCGTAAAATATACGCAACGATTTTTTATTTTTCGCGTATTCCACATTATGTATTTACTTCTATCGCGAATACATAAAGTAATAATTCAAACGCGGAATATTAAACGTAAAAGTGAATGGTGAAAAGAGAGCTGAAAAATGGGAACGAAAGTTAGCGCGCACCTTCGAGTATGTCTAATGGGTACTTTAAAGTGGTATATTTATCGTTTACGATATCGATAACGGCGGACAGATTTTATTGTTATTTTAATCCGGTTAATCGACGAAAAAAATATATTTTCCGCACGTCTCCTACTCTGTAATACCGCGGCGTGTTTTTTTCAAACCGGGGTTGCGTATCGAGTGACGATGATTTACCAAATATGGTTCACGTGAAGTCTGCCGCGAGCTGATAAATCATCAAGAGTGGCGCTGATTTTACCGTCGTGTTTCGAGTATCGATTGTAAACCAAGATGATCGAGTTTCGACGAGCGTCGTGATGCGTGGAATGCGACGCATGAGAGAAACAGAGGTTCGTTGTACCGAGATCATAACGTCGTGCTGACCGATCGAGCCGATGAAATTTTCACAAATTTCATCGTCCTTTCTCTCGAAAACCATCCGAGAGAGGAATCATTTGAAATTCATATCGATAAAAAAACACCGCGTATCGGTCGGCTGGAATTCGCTGGAAGTGCTCGTCGAATAGAAATATCGATTTTTTAACCGATTAGATTATCGTATTTTGGAGAAATCTAACAACAGAAAATTCTAATGTCGGTGGAAGTTAAATAAAAGCTGAACAGAGCAACGTACAAAGTACACTGAGTTACAAGAAACGATAAAATAATGTGTGATTTTAGGGTTGAAGGGGGGGGGGGGTTTGATAAACGCGATAACTCGTGAAATTATCGTCTCGAAAAAGGACCATCCGAAGTCTTCGAAGTCCTTGTCAGCTGCTAAATCTTGATTAACATAATTTGGAGATGGGCTTGAGGAGGGGTCAGGAAAGCGAACATAGTAAATTTGTTTTTTTTTCTGACTTTCGAATGCTGGTTTTTTGTAAAAATTTCGTTTCCATTTATGTACTTCGGTATTATAAAAAAATGACGAAGAAATTTCCATTCGAATAAAATATGCGAATTAATTTCTTAATCAGTATAACACGTGACACTGGTTGAAGAATTCAAAAACCACATTTTTTCCTCTTTCCTCTCCCATCTTGATATCGCAAGCTTTTGACGATAATTTTTTGGTAAATTACTCCATTTAAAATGACCGAAAATTACATTTGACATTTTTTGTCGTTTTTTTAAGAATCTAAAAAATCAAAAAAAAATTATTTATTAGTTTTGGAAAAGAACATTTTTTTTTTAGAGAAATCCATAGAACAGAGGGAGTGAAATTTTATTTCGCACCCCCTCTTTCCCCTCCCATCATGATATCGTAAGCTTTGGACGATATTTTTTGCTAAATTACTCTATTTAAAATGACCGAAAATTACATTTGACATTTTTTGTCGTTTTTTTAAGAATCTAAAAAATCAAAAAAAAATTATTTATTAGTTTTGGAAAAGAACATTTTTTTTTTAGAGAAATCCATAGAACAGAGGGAGTGAAATTTTATTTCGCACCCCCTCTTTCCCCTCCCATCATGATATCGTAAGCTTTGGACGATATTTTTTGCTAAATTACTCTACTTAAAATGACCGAATATTACATTTGACATTTTTTGTCGTTTTTTTAAGAATCTAAAAAATCAAAAAAAAATTATCAATTAGTTTTGGAAAAGAACATTTTTTTTAGAGAAATCCATAGAAGAGGGGGAGTGAAATTTTATTTTGCACCCCTCTTTCCCCTCCCGTCATGATATCGTAAGCTTTGGACGATATTTTTTGGTAAATTACTCTATTTAAAATGACGGAAAGTTACATTTGACGTTTTTTGTCGCTTTTTGAAGAACTTATAAAATTAAAAATAAATTGTTAGTTAGTTTTGGAAAAAGATATACTTTTTTAGATTAATCTATAGAAGAGAGGGATGGTGAAATTTCAATTCCGTACCCCCTCCTCTTTCCCCTCCCACCACAATATTGCAAGCTTGCGATAATGTTTACGTACCAAATTATTTTAAGTATTCGTAAAATGGCGGTAAATTAAATTTCTCACGTTTTTCATCGATTTTTTAGAAATCTAAAAAATTTAAAAAATTTTCAATTGGTGTTGGAAAAAAATTGATTTTTTAGAGGAATCATGGAAAAGGGGAGGGAGTGGTAAAATTCGTACGTAATTTAAAAAAAAAATGTCAAGATTCATGAAATATTTTTTAATTTTTGGCGAGCGAAATAATGAATTTTCAAATGTTTTACTAGATTTTTTTGTTCATTTACGCATTTTGTAGTTGATTGTTTTCGCTTTAAAATCACGATTTTTTCTAATCAAAATTAACCAAATTTCATTTACGTATGTTTTTTAACGCGTTTTCGTCCAATTTCAAATCAACATTCTGGAAAATCTCTCGTTATGTTTAGTTGAGTTTTCGAAACTCGACAATAATTTAACGAAGCTCTTTAAATAATAGAAGCGGGGTTTTTCCATTCGTCGAAAATTAATTCGTCGGTAGTCGCGACAACGAACCGACGTTGTAAATTGACAACCCCCTTCCCCTCGTCCTTACCCCTATCTCAACTATTATTCACCAACGCGTTAAGAAAGTGACTACGAACGTGGAGTATTTTGTTGATCTTCGAAGTGTAATTCGAATTGCATTATTTTTCGAGTAAACGTCGCTTCACGAAAGGATTGGAAGATCGTGAAAGGATGTGGAACGTGCGGCGAGCGAGGGGAAAATTGAAATACTTCAGATTCGTACGTGTGTATTTTTCGTATGAAAACCGGACGAATAAAAAACGAGCGGAGCATAAAACGACGCAGCATTAGCGCGAAATTCGGACGCGAAATACGATGACTCACGTAATTTTTGAGCCAGACTCGAAACGCGGCGGTTGTAAACAACGCCGATAAAAGATATACGACGATGGAAAGCGTAAAAAAGGCGGGAAATATTTAAAAACCTATTAAAACGCAGGGTCTTTTGGCATTTTGAGTTATCCGCGACTACGTAAAGGCATATTTCGAATTTTTCGCTCGTACGTAAATTTTATAACCCGTGAAGTGCCCGTGGACGCGAGAATGCGTCTTTCAAGAGGAAAAATATTTAATATGGCGATTATTTTGAAAGAAAACAATAACAATATAACGGGCCGTTTGTCGTACGCCTTGAGCGATCGGTGAAATTCTTACGTGCGCGGATATTATTTCGGTGTCTGCGGCGCTTTCAAGGTGTCGAGGTGGAGGTTTTTCTGTCTTCGTCTGGCAAACACGTATTCGCCCGTTTCGCGTATAAAAATAATTTTTTTTCTAAGAATAAGGTAATATTTTTAGCGGGTCAGTATTCGACGTATGGGAATTACATTGTATCGGCGTTTCTCTCGCTCTCTCGAGAAGGCGGTGTATCGTGTTATTGGAAGTGGTTTCTGCGAAGCTATGAAGTGTTGTAATTAGGAAAGAGGATTACGCGCGACGTATTTTTAGTAAAACCTCCGAAAACACGGTTTGAAAGCGTGATGATGTTTGCTGGGAATGTTTCGTGTTTTGTGGGATGGGAGGGGGTTCGAAATACTCTGAAGTGGAAAGTACTGATTTACAATTTTTTCTTCGTTGAAAGGGAAAAGTGACGAAGTCGTGTTTTTGACGTCGATTCAATAACTTCGCTGTCGTCTGGGGTAACTTTGAAAACGCAGGGTTACTTGAGAATTGAATTTTTACGTCGATTGAATTAATTGCGATATCGTCTGGGGTAACTTTGAAAACACGAGGTGACTTTGAACGATGATTTTTACGAATACGAAGTAATTCAACGTGCTTCAAAGGCCATTTTCGAAGAATGGAAAAAAATTCTATTCAAAAGTAACCTCAAAAGCGCGTGTTTTCAAAGGCCATTTTTAAAAGTTCTTGAAAGAAAAATTCTCATATACTTCAAAACGCAGCCTTTAAAATACGTCAAATAATTTTATTACGAATAAAAATCATCTTTCAAAATTACCCCGTATTTTCAAAGTCACCCCAGCTCTGTCGCAAAAAAAAATATGAAATTTTTTAGAAATTTTGACTTCTAATATGAGCAAAAATTCATTGACGTTGAATCGTTGATATTTCATTAATCGCCGTTTTTAAATTATAAAAACAAAATTAACCCCTTCCCCGCTTCGCTCCTACTTTTCGCTACATCACTCTTCGACATAATAATTCAAGGTGTTTTAACGCTGTGTGGAACATTTACAAAAGTAATGAAAAAGTAATGCCGACTGCTTTGTTTTAATGAAATATGCAAAAGTAGTGATTTTTTATCCTCAAGGTGATCATTTTTTCTCAGAAAATCGCCAAATGTATTTTTCCAAGATTTTTGTACCGGTTTGTCGAGATTTCGTTTTTATGGAAAAACAATAGCGGTCTTCGAAGGAATTGTGAAAATGAGGAAATGACTTAAATTCTTCATTTTTTTTTCAAATGTTTATGCAAAAAAGTATACAGTGGAGGTTTAAAAAATTAAAGTTGATTTTTTGGTGCAAATATGATGACATTTTTTTGTTTTTTTTTACCTCATTTGCTGGTTTTTTATACAAAAGAAATATGTAGATGGGAGTTCGAAAAACCATGAAAATCGATATTCGGTTTAAAATGAGCTGCTCCTTTTTTTGCTTTTTTTAGCATCTTTTGTTGGTTTAATGTTACAAAAATTAATATCACTTGAGATTTCGTTGCTGTTGCCAAGATTCCATTTGAAGAGGTGACATCTCAGTTTTGCCAAATGTAACTTTTTTTAAAAAAGAATTACAAAAAAAATTCTCAAATGAAAGTTGTAGAGCGAAAAAAAAGGAAAATTTTTTGTATCAAGAAATCGTTTCTAAATAGTCGTGGTGGGGAATTATAGTCCAAAAAATGCAAATAAATGTCATAAAAAAACGAAAAATCGTCATTATTGTTCGTGGGACTTTTTTTGATCAGTTTTTAGAAATTTACTCGTATTCGTGACCGCTTGAAAAAAATTTTCAATGTGTAAAATTTTCGTGTTTGTATGCTCTACAACTTTTGTTCAGGAGTCATGTTCGTATTTCCTTTTCCGTGAAATTTATGTCCAGCGAAATATACAAATACGAAATACGTATAATTTGGGATAATTTAATCCTTGATAAATTAGATAAGAAGACATGTTGAATATAAATGCTGTCAGTCTTTTGTACCTTGAGATAGAAATGAAGTACTTGAAAAGCTCATTAAAGGTATAATTCTTTTCACAACCTCCTCCCCCTCTTCCACCCACCTCACTTTTGTTTGTATAATATTACGTCATTCCATGAAGTAATTCCATCGGCGATACGGTGCCAGTGATAATTTCCATATATTTCCTTATCAATCTTCATATCGGTCTTCGTAATTCGAACTAAAATTCTCTAATCAAAAGTCGCATTCGCCATTATCAGTGGTCTCTGAACAGCGCAGCTGTCGATAAAAAATATCTAGTTACAAAATTCGTTAGCTGTTGATTTCGGAAATACCACCGAGTGTTATTTTGTCATCTTGTCTGGAAAATCTCACGAGTTCCATGTTGTATTCGGTTGCTCAATCTTTCTCGCAGCGCATCCTTAGTGATGAGTGATAGCTAATAAAAAAGATATGTTCACGTTGATACCATTCCGGACGTTTATCACTTCAACGAGGGGTAAATACGAACCACATCGAACGCAATCCATCGTGTAACGAACTACAATAGAATGACGTCGTCGATGCGAATATCATAAACAACGTAATCGACGATCCGATCGTATTTCAGAAATGTCTCCGTTATAAATGTAATTCCGGAATACATGTAATTACAGCCTTCTGAGTTCCTCCGCATCTCGTCGAATTCGCGCCGCCGCTCGGCGGCCCGCGTCAACCGACCGAGAGAATCCAGGCTCGCGCCCTGTTCGTGGAATCCGCAGCCGCGGACGCGTCTCAGTCGCGTAATTCGTTATTTAGGACAGTGATTCTCAAGTTAACCAGCATTCCAACGGTAAAACGAGCACGGGTTTGCGTAGCGGAGCACTTGAAAAAAGGAGAAAAAATTAGCTCATTATCGACGCCACGAAGTAAACAAGTCCTCTACGTTTCGAACACCTTCCAAACGAGAGTTCGCGATTACTCAAGCTATGCGCGTATTAGTCATTACGGTCTTTCTCTTTTTTTTTTCCTTCTTCAACGCGCGTCTGTGTACGTGTGGAATGCCTTAAAAACAACGTATGTACATTGTACACTTCCAAGTAGCGTGTATTTTTCGTATTAGCGACGACGACGGCGGCGAGCTCGTGCCGACGTCTCGGTGCGACTCTTACCTCCTCCTTCGCCTCGTAATTTCACTTCGTTTGTGTACGGGAAATCCCCGCGGAGATGTTTTCGGCGTGTTTTTGTTTACTTTACGGCCTACTGCGTGCATGAGCAGAGGTCGATGAGGTGGCGTGAGTCAGCTGTTCGCGGCGTGCGGTGGAATTTTACCGAAAATTTTCAACGAGTTTGCGAAATTTATCGTTCTTCGAATTTTAATTCTAGACGAGAACCATATTTTCAGGATTTTTATTTCTTGCTCTGAAAATTTCGTGCGAAATTTCAGCTTTCTGAGAAGCACGTACGTTGAAATTTTTTCCACGTCTTGGCTCGTGCACACAAAATCGAAAATCATCATGAAGTTCCAAGCATCCATTTGTACAATGAAGCATCAGCTTGCGTACAAGTCCGTAACACAGGTGACATTTTCATGTCACTTCACGACGATGTTCGCAAGAAGACGTCGTTTGATGTTACATGCCACAGGCCACCATGCCACGTCACTGTGATAATGACTTGTCATCATATGTCACTTGACACGCTGCCATGACATGATCACGTGTTATGCGTCGTGTATTCATATTTCACGAAAAACGTGATTTCTTTATGTCGCCATACTATGTCATCGATGACTACGCATTGTCATTGTGACGTGTCATCGTCAGGACTGACGTGTGATCCTGTTATGTGACATACTGTGACGACCGGTCATTTTGGTAGTGACGTGACATGGTTGCGAGTGGCATGTGACATCAGATGACGTCTTCTGATGAATATCATTGTCACGAAGCAGTAGCGTAACTACACATTCCTTTGGGGGAGGGGATAGAAATCAAACAAAAAAGTTGAATGTATATTTTTACAATAGACAGATAAGCATTAGCGATCTGCCTCAGGATCTAGATTTTGATGATATTTGGGTATTAGGTGGGTACTATCGAGAAACGTTCATGACCAAAATTTCGTCTCCCCTCACCCACCCGTTTTAGAAATTAATTTCTTTTCGAAAATCAGATAGGAATTTTTTTCTTAAATTACAGTTCATGGAATTAATTGAAATTTTAGTACATAGTAGACCCTCACAAGGGCCTTCCATGAAAAAATCAACCCCCACTCCAATTTTTTCCCCTCCAAACGGGCGTTTTCGACTTCATTTATTTTTTTTAAGTATTTATATCACTCGGCAAAATTTTCAAACCTCATTTTTTCGATGTATTTTTGACCCCTAAATGTCATATATTTTTTTCAAAATTTTACCTCCCCGGGGCCGTGGTCAAAAATCGCAAAAACCGTGCGCGCACGTTGGGTGAAACTTCCCACTACGCGATAGCGCCTTGTTCACCGTGGCGCGCGGCTCCGCGCTTGGCTTGTAGTAACATGCTTAACGCAGCAGCGCGCGTAACTGTAAACGAGACGCTACAGCACAGTGGGAAGTACCGATTACGCGCGCGCGCTAAAACTCGTCATTCAAATAATTTTTTTCTCAAAATGTACTGATTTTTGAATGATGGGTCGTATAACATTTATTGTTTGAAATAATTTCAAGATTATTTTGCGATTTTTTTGGAGTCAAAAAACTCGATTTGGGATCGCTTATTTTCCTAATAAAAAATGAATTTTTCGAAGGGTCTGGCGGGGGGTTGTCCCCGAAACTTCCCCCGTATTTACGCCACTGTCACGAAGTAACATGAAAATGTCACACTGTATTGTGGACTTGTACGCAAGCCGAAGCTTTACGATACAGTGCGAATATTTTGAACTTTTCGTCTTATTTCCCCCTCGCACCTTCCCCTCATATCATCCCGTTATGCGCTGGTATCACCGTCGCGTCGTCGATGATCTTGATACAGGGTTTGTCGAACGTTCAGACGTCTGAATACGATAAGAAGGGTAAAACCTCGTACAATGCCTTCGTGTACATAAGTATTAGTAAAATTACAAGAATTGTTTACTAGTCTGGCGTCGACAATGGTGCCGATAAGTATTATCGATTCGTCGGAATAATTTCTTTCTCACGGAAACGCGTAAACAAAAAATCAACAATCGAGAATATTTCCATTCGCAAAATGACGCGGAGAGTTTGACAAAAAAAAAACGTTAATTAAACTGGTTTCAATCGGTTGAACATTACGATTCCGATGAATTTACGCCCGTCTGCCGTGTCCGCGCCGCCACTTCTCGCCGGTACGATGTTTCGCGTACGCGGTCAAAAAGTTCATCGTAATTGTCGCGATGTTTTCGCGAAGGCCGAAGTATTTTCATTATGTAGCACGAGGCGGTGGTGTTTTTGGAATTTTCTCAATGAGATTCGCAAATCACGTTGCTCGGTTGGAAAATAGCGTGAAAAAAAGAACCGGTTGATTTTTTTTATGATATATACGTCGTCGTCGACGAAGGATCACGTAAACTGGAATATCTGTCATTTTCGGGTCTCGACGATAATGAAAATTCTTATTTACCACGAGAGTGTTTTAGAAGGATTTCGTAAATAAGCCGAGTAGATAAGCTGATTGGTAATGAGAGACTATGTCGTAATATGTTATTGTTTTTTTTCCTACATTTTAAACGCACAAATAGAAAGTACGTTTTCGTGGAATTTTTCGCTATCTTTTGAGACCGGTTCGAGGGTCGGTTGAGTACGATAGATAAGTACTAGGTGGTCCATTTTACCTTGTTTACCGCCTGCACGAATTCTTATCGGGTTTGATTCGATGGGAGTGTGTTTTTTGGAAGACTTGATAAACACATGGAAAAATAGGGGAACGATGTGATAAGCTTTTCGGAGAATTTCTATAGAAATGTTTTGGCCGAAATGCGTCAGTACTTTGAATAGTTATGTCGAGTCTAGGAAGTTTTGTCGCGGAAAAGCTTCGGTAGTGAGGTGAAAATTCAACGAAAACTTTAACCCGAGAAATTACCGAACGTCATTGCGAATTTTCCCGGAATTCTTCGACGACAAGTTCTTTTCCAAGTATTTAATTGCGAGTTTGAGAATGGCGACGATGCGAGATACGACGAAAATTCGGTTTTAATTTTCACTCCGAAGATTGCATAGTTCTTCACGATTTTTGTTTATATTTTGATAATTTTCCTCAAATTCCATCGCATTTCACGTGCTTCGGATGACGTTCTATTTTAGTTATTTGCCACGATTTCGTGAAAAATCTTGAAAATACGCTAAATCGAATCCTCTCTCCTCGCTTCATCTCTAACACACTCGTTTCCTTTGTGACCGAAATATAAACCAGACGTAGAACAAATTCCGGAAATCCGCAGCCGCCGCAGGTCTGCGTTTTGAAGGTTCCAATCTTCTTTTTTATGCTTGAAAACAACGTACATGAAGGAAAATTCTCGAAAATACGAAAAAACGCAACAATTCGAAAACCCTCAAGTGCGACGTGATTACGGGAATTGAATGAATTCGCGGAAATCGTGATAATTATTTAAATTCGTAATTATTTCGTAAATATCGTCGACATTAAGAGGCTTAAATTGAATGGAAAATTTATGCAAATATTACAATTCCGAGAATAATCGATTAAAAATGAATAATAAAACATAAAGAATTTACTAATAAAAATTGACCTAGAAATTTGTAAAAATCGTTTAAAAACCAAGAAAAACGGGTAAATAATGGAAATGCAACTTCAATGAAACGAATAATTCGTCAAAATGATTTTTAAAAACATTTACGCAACACGTGGCTCGAAATTTTATTAAAAGATAATTTGATTTTCACAAGTTCTGTGGAGTGAGGATCACCCTTTTCTCTCCCAAGATTTAGATATTAAAAAAAATTTCGTATCATGATCCACCTCTAATTAACGTGATTTTTGTGAATTTTCAAAAAGTTACAAAAATTGTAAAATTCAGTTTGTGCAACATTTTCGCGTTTTTTTATCAAAAATATTATTTCTCTGGAATAATTTAAGAAATTGCGCAAAAACATGGTATCTCTTTCTATCAAATGGTAAAAATAGTGAAAAAGTAGTGATCTTGAAAATGAATTATGAAAGTAGTGAAAAAAAAGAGAATTTCATCAAAAAAAAGTTCAAGTGTGAAGAAACTCAAAAACGAAATATGTTTGAAAAAATTACAAAAATTGTTCATTTTTAATAAATTGCCGGCAATTTTTCATCAATTGGCAGAAATGTAGTAATATTTGATGTCATATTTGTATTTTTTTGATGAGCATCGAGTTTATTTCTTTATAATTTTAATTTGATGTTTTCAAATTTGATTATTTTTCGAATACAGATTTCTTTACAACTGAAATTTAATTTTATTGACTGGGTGGGGGAGGGGGTGGCGGTATAGTAGGAAGATAATTGAAAATTTGGTAAAAAAGTAGTGAAAAAATAGTGATTTAAAAAAAATCACTTAATACTCTTTAAGAAAGTGTCATTTTCATTTTTTTTTTACCAGTGATGGAAAATTGCTACTTGATCATCAATTCCTCCCCCTCTCCCCTCCTCACTTTTCATGGAGAATTTTAAAATTTGGTAAAAAAGTAGTGAAAAAATAGTGATTTAAAAAAAATCACTTAATACTCTTTAAGAAAGTGTCATTTTCATTTTTTTTTTACCAGTGATGGAAAATTGCTACTTGATCATCAATTCCTCCCCCTCTCCCCTCCTCACTTTTCATGGAGAATTTTAAAATTTGGTAAAAAAGTAGTGAAAAAATAGTGATTTAAAAAAAATCACTTAATACTCTTTAAGAAAGTGTCATTTTCATTTTTTTTTTACCAGTGATGGAAAATTGCTACTTGATCATCAATTCCTCCCCCTCTCCCCTCCTCACTTTTCATGGAGAATTTTAAAATTTGGTAAAAAAGTAGTGAAAAAATAGTGATTTAAAAAAAATCACTTAATACTCTTTAAGAAAGTGTCATTTTCATTTTTTTTTTACCAGTGATGGAAAATTGCTAATTGATCATCAATTCCTCCCCCTCTCCCCTCCTCACTTTTCATGGAGAATTTTAAAAATTTGGTAAAAAAGTAGTGAATTTAAAAAAAAAATTGTGAAATACCCTGTTAAAAAGTGTCATTATTAGTTTTTTTTGCCAATGATGGAAAATCGCTACTCGATCATCAGTGCCTCCTCTGCGCCTCACACCCTTCATAGGAAGACCATCGAAATATTCTCATGGCATCCGAAACGTGCAAATACTCTCACCTTCGTAACGAATCCATTATTGGCTCGACATTCACCCCCTTTCGATCGAATAATTTCCCAAAGTATTGAAATCCAAGGCGGCGTCGATATTTCGAGCGTATTTTCTCATAGGAAAGACACCAAGTTGCGTTCTCGTGCTACACGATGATGACGACGACGACGACGACGATGGAAAAAAAAAAGGCATAAAAGAAACCCGAAAAGAAGGGCAGACTGCACATGGAATAACAGAAGGCCTGCGTATAGAAAAGAGGCTAAAGATGGAAAAAAAATCAAGGTGTTTCGATCATCACCTGTGTACGTGGAGTGTACGCGTTCGAAAACGAGAACTTTCGGTAGAGGAGCGGTACGCGGTGGTCGGCTCTTGTGAAAAACCTGCGATGAATAAGGGCGAAAATGTTGCCGGTGGTAAAGGCAGGTATGAGAGACGCGGGTATTGACAGGTGTGCCGGCTGCGTCTCGTGTCTGCGATGGAGTTTTTGTAAATCAACATTATTATTTATCTATCGTAGACGGACGCGTGCTCGACTATTGAATCCTAGGTTAACGTATCTTTCAAATGGTACTTTGACTGTGGTAGATTGAGGAAGAAAAACACCAGGTGAATGGTATTGTTAGACTTTACGGTGAAATCGAAGGATCGAAACCTCGTTGGTCGTGCAATCTGGCGACCATGATCGTACCTTGTACATTGGTAAAAGTATACGCCAATGGTGTAATAGAGGACGCGAACGAGTCACATTGCATCCGGTCGTCGGTGATGTCATAAGAATGTTTGTTTACTATATTAAATTAAAACGTGTTTACCGTTTGGTCTTTCCCTGTGCGGACGGCGTCTGAAGACCACGCGATTCATCGCCATATAAGAAAGTACCTTGTACGAATGTACGGGCGTATGTTTACGTCGGTTCTCGAGTTTTTTTTTTTCCCTCTCGATATACCGAAGAAATTAGCGTTGGTTGGGAGATTGCGTGTGGTGTCGAGGTGTTTTTGCTCTCCCTCGTGATGCAGCCAGCGGTGGGCGAAGCGGTAACCTCGTCGATGGCGGTGTTTTATTGTCGCGAAATATTTACATAAATAGGTATAAACCATAAACTCGGTGTATTGAACTTTATAACGCGATAAGCAACGCTAGATTTTACCTTCACCCAAGACCAAAGCTCTTCCGGTACCTTTTGGCGTATGTACGCCCTCCGCGACCACGAATCGCGATACGAGATTGTCGCGGTGAACTGGAGCTTGTGTGGGATTAAATACCCGGCTACAGGGTGTTTCGTAAATTGGGGTGTGTTCATGGGGTATGTGAAGATTTAACAATAAATCAATGTTTATTGTGATGCGAATTTTCAATCGTCATCGAGAAACAAACGGTGCTGAGAATTTGATATTTGAAAGAAGTACACCTATTGACGAGTATTTCCACGTGTCATGCGAGTTTCACAACAATTGGTCCAAAAATGGCGAAAATTTAATTAATTGGTTTTTCAAATAGGGCAAAAATCCATTAACGTGCAATTTTTTTCTATAATTTTTTTAATTTATGTTTATACGTAGGAAAATGTTTGTCTGTCTGTTTTTTTTTCGATTCTACGCACAATAATAAATTTTTTTTAAATTAAAATTACATAAATTTTCACGAAAATGTCGTAAAACACTGTCGCAATTTTTTAATGCTATTTTTCACCAAAAGAACCTCAATTGGGATGTTTTTTGAATTTGCGTCACATCGATGTTTTTTTTTAATTATTTAAAATTATTCAAACGAGTTTTCTTTCCAATTTTTGGTATTTTTTTGAAAATTAAGCTAAATCAAAAAAATTTTATTCGCTAGATCCGCACACGACATTTTTTCACCTTCGTCATCGTGTAAACTTTCGATTAATCGTAGCTTAGATTGAAGATAATCGCGAAAATTACTGATTTATGTTATTTTTGTCGTTATTTGATAATGTCCACGTGTCACATACCGCAACATTTGAACGAATTGATAATTTCAACTTTTTGCCAAATTGATATGAAAAAATATTAGGAAAAAATAAGCTCGAAATTGCACTAACACGGGTAACAATTAAATATAAAAGTTGTAGAGGGGAAAGGGATTCGTTATGGATAAGTAAAGCTACAGATTTATGATGAAAAGTAACGCGAAAAAACTTAAATTTTGGAATTTTACGAACACCCTGTTGAATAAATCAAAATGAAAACCGAAATTACTCGATTTGGAATTTAGAATTCGACTGATTTTTTTTTTTCTAGTTGTAAATGTAATAAAAATTTGCTCGTTAGCATGGAAGTTCGTCCTGGAAGGGGGATTTATAAGCTTTGCAATTGCGAATTCATCGTATCTGATGAGTAATTGGAAGAAATTCAATATTTTGGAATTTTATGAACACCTTGCTGAACAAATCGAAAATTAAACCAAAACTGATCAATTTGGAATTTGGAATTTGATTTTTTTTTTCAGTAGTTAATGTAATAAATATTTGCTTTTTAACAAGATCGGCCATCTCGGGGGGAGGGGGGTGTTGGGAGCTTCACAGTTGTGGCTTTATCAAAAAATTTCTATTTCGACGAATTTCCATCCAAATGGGTTAAAATTTTGGTTATGCGAGGAGGTTGTCTATTTGTGTTAGACGTAATTTTTTCATAATTTTCGAGCAATTTAATCCTCCCCCACTACTCCTCTCCTTTACCTCTACAGGCTCTGGCCTCTTTGCAGATTGATGTTTCCTTGAAAATGAAGAATAAACTGTCTCGTTTTCATGTATTACGCCCCTATATACCGAAAATCAGAATTTTTTGAATCTAGGCACATACCCCCCCTCCTCACCACTTTCAAGATCGAAGATTGATTTTTTTTATCTGATGTAGTAAAACAGCCAAAAGACGTGTTTTTCCACATTGAAAAATTATCGATGCGGATTTACGAAACACCCTGTATACGTTTGTAATTTCGTATACGTATCGAAGCATAACATCTTATTCGGCTTTTAATCCGCGAAATACTCGCTCCGCAATGGTTCGTAGAATTTTAGAAACCGCGTATACCTTTGGCACGAGGGATACGTGGAAATTGATTTTTTACACCTCCTTTCCCTAATCCGCGACCGTGTTATCTCGCGATCGCGTGAATATCGAGATGTTTTCTTCGTCTGATGCGCGTACACAAACTGCCAAAATATTCGTCGATTTATTAATAACCGAATATTCTCGAGCGTCGTATCGATCGCGTTGTTTTTTTCCAACGTATCGGGAAAATATGGTGGAAGCCTGGTAAACATGTTTTTGCGAGGGTGTATTACGGTTTATAATTGAAGTACGGAAAAAATAACCCGCAAATGCCAATTTTATAGAAACCGCGACGAATAGGAAAACAAATTTCTGCGGTGGTTTTTCGCTTTTCAAGTAAACCACGTCGTCATATGCGACGAGCTTGGTGCTATGTTGTTTTTGCACGTTTTGTCACTGCGAGAGTGCAACATGTGTGACGTTAATTATCGCGTTTCCGATGTGATAACACGAGGAGAAGGGGAGGTTCGGGGGTGGTGTTGAGAGTCTATGAATGATATGGGGTTTGGGGCGATGATACCAACGTTGAAGATGGAGTTTTGAGTTACACGTGTACGTTTAATGTATCTGTCGTGCGAAGAAATGGTGGTTTTGTCGTAGTCTTCGTCGGGGTTCTATTGTTTTTATTTCTTATCGCTTTTTTCGTCTTGATTGCGGTCTCGTGCGGAATGTGGTGTATGTCGAATATTATCTGGGTTTTGAGCGAGGGTTTCGAACGAGTGTGGAGTGGCAGATTTTGTTTACTTTTTCCGGAAGTGGTTACCAAAAGGAAGTGGTGGTTGAACGGATTAATTGGTTGAAGCATTTAGCAATTAAATGAAACTTTTGTGTTATTCGAGTTTTTTTGTGTGTTAAATCAAAATTCAATCAATTAGATTAGTTTTCACGTTTTGGAAATTTTTGAATTTTTTTTTACCCTGATGAATATTATGAATGAAAAATGAATAAAATTCACGAATAAATTCGTTCAATTAAAAACATTACGTAAATTGAAGAAATTAATGAAATTTTATTTAAAAAAAATTAGCATTTCATTACGAAATATTGTACAAATGAGAAAAATATGCGATGTTCATAAAAAGAGAACACACGGGGGGGGGGGGAGATGAACTCGTCGAAATTATTGTATCACTTGTGTTTATTTCGAGTACCGACTCGTGTGGTTTTCTTTGTATTATAAAATTAGAAAAATTTCACTTATGTTCGTACGAAAGTAATTTCTTATCGCGAGCTGAATTAAAAACCCAAAAAGTAAGTGGCTTTCGTGTATTTTCCATACAACAAACACCATCGTATACACGATAAACACGAGTACGTAGAAGAGAGTATTAAAAGGGGTGAAGGGGAATCACAAGTAATGTTAATAAATATTAAAAAAAATACGTAGTTATCGATCGTACAAGGTGGCAGCATTGCGAGAGACGATTCGACGGCGGATTACAAAATACGATTATTTTTTTATTGTATTCGCGTAAAACACGCATTTTTTTCTCATTTTAATTCTCTTAGGAAAATTTTCTCAACTCTTACGTGATTTTCTTTGATACTACGACGTTGTACATATGGCGTTAATCAGACGAATACGGAGCAATAACGATATAATTATGCGAAAGGTCGTCCCCCCTCCCGACGAGTGAAACGCAGCCAAAAGGTAGAAAACTGCATTAGATCGTCGATAGTTGACAAGTGCGACGAAGAGCAGAAAAAAAACATTACGCGTATTACGTATTTTCTGCGGATACTTGAAAAAGCTGTGCGCTGGTGTGCGTTCGTATTAATACGCAAATGAACGACCACGTACGTGGGAGTGATGGAAGGGGGTGGGTATTATGCAGCATCGTCGATGGCGAAGGCGGCGGTGCGATTATGCGGTGATTCGAGGTGAATCCGTAACGCGTGGTGTTTTCCCAACGTCCTTGCGCCCATTTTCCAAGCGATCGAGGCTCGCGCGGAGTTTTCTTTTTTGAAGTTTCCTGCGAAGTTTTTTTTCTTCTCGAGTTTGAAGTATGCAGGGCGCCTGAAGAGTGTTGAAATATGGCGATGAGTTCATCTGCGGAGGGGTGTCGGAGATGTAAGTAGCTTAGTGACCTAGTTTTACCGGGGTAGGTTTTGATTCGGAGGTAAGGTTTATAGTGGTTTTATTGAGATTATTGGTTTGTAAAATGGTACGAAATACGTGGATTAGAAGGTTGAGTGTAGGGATGAGGAATCTTTAAAGAGGAGGGAGGTATAGAGCATGAATTTTTTTAATGATTGAAGAGTTATGATTAACATGAAGCTGGAATATCGAATTTGAAATTCCAAAATTGAAATATCGCACTTTGAAATGGAATTATCGCATTCTTGACATCAAAGTCGAAACATCAAATTCTTAATATCGAAATCGAAATATCGAATTTTTAGCGTTGAAATCGACTTCAAATTCATTTTATCGAAATGGAAACATCAAATTCTTAAAATCGAAATAGAACCATCAAAATTGAAATATCGAAATCGGAACATCAAATTCTTATTATTGAAACCGAAATATCGAATTCTTGACATCGAAATCGCATTATTGAAATTGAAATATCGAATTCATCATATCAAAATCGAAATATCATATTTGAACATCAAAATTGAATCATCTAAATTGAAATGTCTAAATCGAAATATCGAATTTTCAACATCGAAATTGAAGTATCGAACTCTTAATATCAAAATCGGAACATCATATTTCAACAATGAAATCGAAACATCAAACTTTTCATATCAAAATCGAAGAATTTTTAAGATCGAAATCGAAATATTGAATTTTCAGCGTTGAAATCGAAACATAAAATTCTTTATATCGAAATCGTAACATCAAATTCATAAAATCAAAATCGAAACATCGAATTCTCATTATTGAAACCGAAATATCGAATTCTTGACATCGAAATCGCATTATTGAAATTGAAATATCAAAACATTGTATTCTAACATCGAAATCGAATTATCGAAATTGAGATATCGAATTCTTAATATCAAAATCGAAACATCATATTTCAACAATGAAATCAAAACATCAAATTTTTCATATCAAAATCGAAATATCATATTCGAACATCGAAATCGAATCATCTAAATTGAAATATCGAATTTTTAAGATCGAAATCGAAATATTGAATTTTCAGCGTTGAAATCGAAACATAAAATTCTTTATATCGAAATCGTAACATCAAATTCATAAAATCAAAATCGAAACATCGAATTCTCATTATTGAAACCGAAATATCGAATTCTTGACATCGAAATCGCATTATTGAAATTGAAATATCAAAACATTGTATTCTCACGTTGAAATCGAATTATCGAAATTGAGATACCAAATTCTTAATATCACAATCGAAACATCATATTCCAACATTGAAATCGAAACATCGAATTCTTCCTATCAAAATCGAAATATCATATTCGAACATCGAAATTGAATCATCTAAATTGATATGTCGAAATCGAAATATCGAAATTGAAGTATTGAACTCTTAATATCAAAATCGAAACATCATATTTCAGCATTGAAATCGAAACATCGAATTTTTCATACCAAAATCGAAATATCATATTCGAACATCGAAATCGAATCATCTAAATTGAAATATCGAATTTTTACGATCGAAATCGAGATATTGAATTTTTAGCGTTGAAATCGAAACATCAAATTCTTTATATCGAAATCGTAACATCGAATTCATAAAATCGAATTAAACCATCCAAATTGAAATATCGAAATCGAAACATCGAATTCTTGATATCGAAATCTAATTATCGAAAGTGAAATATCAAAGGCGTAATATCAAATTCTTGATATCAAAATCAAAACATCATATTCCAACGTCGGAATCGAAGTATCGAATTCTCGACGTAAAAATCGAAACGTCCTATTCCGTCATTGCAATTGGAATATCGAAATCGAAACATCAAATTCTTGGTATCGAAATCGAAGTATCGAATTTGAAATATCGCATTCGAAAATTGATAAGTAAATCGGAACATCGAAGTCGAAATAACGAATTCGTGACATCGAAATCGAAACATCATATCTCAGCATCGAAATCGAATCATCGAAATTAAAATATCGAAATCGAGGTATCGAATTCTTGACATCGAAATATCATATGCATTTTTCATATCTACATTGAAATTCACCTTCGTTTTGTGACTTGCTCATGTGCTTGTACGGCCGGTGAATGTGGTTGAGCCGCTAGTATTCGGTGGGAAATACCAACAGACGTGCGCGCCATCGCGTTCAATATTTTAATTATTGTTTTACTCGAAATCTATCGATTTTAAAAACATGATCGATGTGAGGTTTTTCATTTGTTATAAATTTATCGAATTTAAATAACTTGTCGAGACACGAAAATTTACTTGAGCACTTTTTTAAAGAATTTTATGGAATTTTTTCCAAAACTTTCGATAATCTAAAAATTAAGAACAAATTACGTAATAACGGGCTCGAAATTCTGTAAATTTTCACTCATTGGGCTATTTGATTGAATAAAAAAAAATTCATTCGGCATATAGTACCGATCTGGAGCCAAATATCTCAATACGAGGAGTGACTAATACTACTAATTTACCCCCCGCCCCCACCCCAAATTTTGCTCGATACACGAAAAACCTCGCCATTATCGAATTGTCTCGGCGAACAATCACCAACGCAACCTTTTACCGAATTGAAGGTCGGTTGCAATTTGTGTAAAATTTGTTACACGACTCCGCGAAGCAGAGCGCAACCGGTTTTCGTAAAATAAATGTGAAAGTTTTGCACAAACGACGATAATAATCGAGATGGCGGTTTTTCGCCGTATTTCGAGTTTTTTCGCCGTCTACGCGATGAAAACGTACGGTGAATTTTCACGTACGCGCCAAGTATTGTTTTTCTCGACGGTCTTGTCTAAGCATCCTACTCGCGACCGCGTAAACAATTACGTAAGGTGTCGCGCAAAATAGGGTGTTTTTCTGCGAACACTCGTCGACGTAATCGAATTTGAGGAAATGTTTATCGCGGCTTGTTTATGTGCTGTAATTTTCTTACGTGTGTTTTTTCTGTCCACAGAGCACGTATGGAAGGTTACGATTCAAAAGAAGGAATTAGCCGGCAAGCACAATTTGAACGGGGTGTTTTTATTGTGCTTGACCGACTGCACGTTGACGTTGGTGAAACACGCCACGGAGGATGAACAGGAAACCAAATATTACGAGTTTTCGGTGAGTGTTTGGGAAATATCACGAGTACTCGGATGTTGTTGTATTATCGATAATCGAGTATAAAGGTTGGAATTATTATCGTCGGCCGAATCGACGATTAACGAGGCGATTCGCAGAAGAGGTTTATTTTCGGTAATCTTTATGGCTAAGGAAAGTTTTCGAGGTGTACGGCCGCGTCTATAAATCGCCTCGAAGAGGTTTATCGTTGTTTAGGTGTGTCTAATTGCGTACATCGTGTCGTAGTGTGAGCGAAAAAACCGAAAAATATTTCACCTACCTAAGCCTCCATAAATTTGACGAAATAGCGTGCTCGAATGCGATGTATTTCGTGGCAAATAAAGTTTCGCGGTGGAAAATGCCATATATCGGTGTAATACGAATTACGAGCCACATTGCAGGCGATGCATCGAGAAGTGTACGCTTACGTTGGGAATTTATTACTCTCTTATCGATAATACATTGTACATAGGATGTAATTTGATTTGTGTGTTTCGCACAACGTTGCGGTTAATTTTTATAATTTTTCCTTTTTTATTACGACGACAGTTACAAAGTATCCGAAGATGCGGTAATCTAGACGCGTTTTTCTATATGGAATTAGGACAAGCGTCTTGTCTGGGCGCCGGTAATTTATGGATGCAGGCGGAAGATTCGAATACCGCGCATCATATGCATTCGGTTATCATGAAGTAAGCATACGAGGATATATTTTTAGATAAGCGCCGGTACGCGGTGCGGTTTTGGGAATTTTTTGGCAATACAGACGCGTGATCGAGATACCTCACGGTCGCGACGTGACGTTCGTGTCGTCTGCGTCCTGATGTAATCGACGAACCACAATTAACGGTTTGTTTTTCGCCAGCGCCTGTACCAATTGCCCGAAAAAAGAGCTCGCGCCCAAGTCCAGGAGTAGATCGTCGTCCGCCAATGAGGCCTCTAAACCGATATCCTTCGGGCGCAAGTGGCCCAGCAGTGGAGGTAAATTTTTACAATTTTAACGTGCAAAGGTGAACGGAGCGGTTGTTTTTTAGTCGAGTCGTGAACGTAGTGATATTTGGGTGTTGGGCGTGTGACCTATGAGACGTCCGGTATTTAGCGGTTTTGAATTTGGATTTTTTTTGAAATTTGAAGGGTTGTTAGGTTTTTTGTCATTTTGAAACGATTTGGAACATTCTTTATTTTTTATTTATTTTTTTTGAAATTTGAATTTGTTAGGAATTTTTTTTATGGGATTTTCCAAAATAAACAACAATTATTGTTTTGAAAATGTGAAAATTTTCCGAATTATTTTCAAAATATTTTAAAGATTTTTCAAAAAAATAATCCTGAAATGAAAGAATTTCTTTTTTTTACTTTTTTTACAATTTTTTATGGTATTTTTAGGTGGGATTTTCCAAAAAATTATTCTTGAAATAGAAATAATAAATTTCATTTTTTATTTTTTTAATATTTTTCGAGGTATTTTTTAGGTGAGATTTTCCAAAACAAATATCAATTTTTTTTTGAATTTGTACGTAAAAATTATTCGAAACATTTTCCAAATATTTCAAAGATTTTCCGAAAAAATATTCCTATAATGGGAACGAATTTCTTTTTTTTACTTTTTTACAATTTCTCATGGTATTTTTTAGGTGGGATTTTCCAAAAAATTATCCTTAAAATAGAAATAAATTTAATTTTTTATTTTTTTAATATTTTTCGAGGTATTTTTTAGGTGAGATTTTCCAAAATAAATTTTTGAATTTGTACGTAAAAATTATTCGAAACATTTTCCAAATATTTCAAGGATTTTTCAAAAAAATATTCCTAAAATGGAAATGAGTTTCTTTTTTTTTGCTTTTTTACAATTTTTCAAGCTATTTTTTGGGTAAGATTTCCCAAAATAAATTTCAATTTTTTATTGAATATGTAAACATTTTTTGAATTATTTTTCAATTATGTATTTCAAAGATTTTCTAAAAAATATTCTTAAAACGGAAATGAATTCCATTTTTTTACGTTTTTACCATTTTTTTTCAAGCGAAAATTCCTAGAAAAACACGAAATTTTCAAATACTCGTGTTTAATTTGTCTTCGCTAAATTCTTTTTTTTCGTTTAAATTTGAACGCTTTTTCGTTATATTTTTCAAAGGGGGACTCAAAATAGAAGTCAATTTCTTTTCTTTTTTTTAACCCGCATTTTTGAAGGTTACTTTTCAAAATATCTCAAAATTGCAAAATTCTCGTTATTTGTCGATAAAAAATAAAATTTTGTGCAACCGAATGTTAAATTTTTCGCGTATTTTTTTTAAGCAAAATTCGTGTTTTTTATTTTGGAAAAATATAACTAGCGAAATTTATAGAGAACTTTATCAGAAATATTTTTAATTATTGTAATTTTTTTCGTAAATATTTATTTTCTGATTTTATCATTCAAAATAGCTTTGTATACTGGACGCCATTTTGTGTAATATTTTTGATAAACCAACTAGAAAATATTTTTTGTGGTAAATTGACGAAAAAAATTACAGTTTTATGGATTAGTAAGATCTCTCGATCAATATAGGTGCTTAAATGACTTCATGCGATCCCCCCCTCCCCTTTGCTTCCTCCTATACACTTCCTCTTTTTACCTTTCATAGCATCAAGTAATATTTTTGACATTTGTTTCATGTCTCGGGAAAAGAAATTTTCATTAATTCTATCGTATAATTTCATTTTAGGAGAATTTTCATGTCATTTGATTTTTAGTGGAAGTTTTTACGTTTTTTTTTTTTTTTGTTAGCCTCGCTTTATCGAACTTGTTTTTTTTTTATTTACGAATATGTCCCTCGTATTTTTTTTTTTTCACCAAGACTACTCGACATCCTTTGAAGATAATTTTTGCGGTTTCGTTCACCTTTTCATCGTAAATCAAACAAACGGTCAATTTATCGTTTGACCGTTGATCTTTGACAATGTGTCGCGTCAAAGCTGTCGCGAAATTTTCTCTGTCGAAAACGCGTCGACTAATTATGGGCTAATTGTTTGTTCAAATATAGACGACAGCCTATCTTTGTTATCTCAATCGAAAGTGCAATGCCACTCGGAGCATCAAACAACCAGCCCGAATTCGGTCAGCCATTCTGGTAAGTTGGAAAAATATCAAATTTTTTCATATTTGCGAGAAAAGATGGCCAAAATAACGGATTTCATTTTTGACGGCTTTTATGTTGTTTTTATTGTTTTTTTCCCCCTTACTCGTTACATTATACGGTGAATGTTTTGGTATATGTGTGCGTGTGCGCGTGTATATATATATACTGGTAATACGCGAGTCGTATATACGTATTTTTTAATCGTATTTTATCGAAAATACGTATTTTAGTTGGGTATGTTTATACGTTCGCTGATGTTTTGAAACGGAGGCCTATTTTTTTTTTTACGGCGATTGAAGATATATATTTGTATAGTTCTTCTTCGCTATACTGTTAATAAAGCTTGCTCTAGAGGAAGAATTAATTTTAAGACGAATACGACGATTTTTTAGAAAAAAAGTTTTTTCGTAAAATTTCGACGTGGGCTTCGTCTTGGAGATAAAGGTGAAAAAATTGACGTTATTTTTTTCAGTGTTAACGATGGCGTGTAGCTTCCCTATAAACGGTATCAGTCCTCATTCGTTATTTCACAGTATACGTTCTCTAAAAAGACGTCGTCATTCTGTGTCAGGTAAAAATGATGTCTGAATTAGCAGAGGTTCTTTTTTTCTTCGACTTTTTTCTCTCTCTTTAGTTAACGCTATTTTCACCGCGCCTATGAAAGGATACGAACTTATGGAGTATGTGATTGAGGGGCGAATTTTGGTGGATCGTGTTGAGAACGTTGCCAGCCAAGTGATTTGCGTTGAGGTTTGATTTTGTGTGAAACAGAAAAAAGTCGATTTGATATTAGGCTTTTTCACCGAGTGAGAAGGGCGTAAATTGATGGCAAGTGGTTTTCGGTAACGATTATGAGTTGGGGGGGGGGGTCAAAATAGAGCTTAATAATACTACTTTTCCACACACTGGGTCGATCTTTTGATTCATGTTCGAAAGGAGAGTACCAAGGCATGTACTGATTCGGTCTTTTTGTTCAATAAAATTGAAATTGAGAATTTTGAAACATCGGTGGTAGGTGTCCTATTGAGCCCCAAATAATATAATTATTTTTTCAAAATTTTCACTCAACAGGATCAAGGGTAAAAAACTAAAAAAACCTATAAAAATCGACTTTTTCCAAAAAAATCGTAAAATCATCTTCGAATGATTTATTACAAAACACATTACGTAGCCAAAATTTCAACCTCCCACTCTTGCCATTTTTTCGAAAAAAATTCCCATCTGTTTTTCAATCGGTAATTTTTTTCTCAAAAAGAGGCGGAGGTAGGGGTTTGAAATTTCGGTCATGAACGTATCTCAACGATACCCAGCTACCACGTTAATTTCGCTTTTTTCAAACAAAAAGCCGATCGGTCTGCTTACTCGGTTACGACCTTTTGCTTGGGAAAGTTGACCCTGTAGTTTTATTATTCGGATACGTCCCCAAGAAACACATTTACGAAGAAATCGCTAATAACTGAAAATATTCGTGGTGAAATTCTCTAAAAATTACGTCATCAACGTTGTTCACGTGAAATGTAACGTTAACGAGAAAATACGAGCGGACCAGAGATAAACAATACTTGCGTTTCATTGACAGATGATCTATCATAAAATGAACTTTAAATCTGAAGAGAAAGCATTTTCAAAAAAATTCCTAATAACCTGAAACATTCTAGAGGAAATTTTCTAAAATTATGTATCGATGGTTTTTCGCATAAAATTCGTTATTAATTAGAAAACCACGTGCGAAGCTGAAATTATGCCGATTTTGGGTGCGCAACTTACTGACGCGTATTTTGAAATTATGTACGATGGCTTTAATCACGATACAAAAGTTGAATTGTATTTCGCGTGATTATTATAAATTCTCGTTTTTAATTTAAAATTACATTTTTTAACGAACGATTTACGTAGGTGCGATTTATGAACTTGCAATCGGTGTAACCTAAGTTCGCGTTTTTCTCGTTGACGTTACATTGTACGTAAATAATATTCATGACACGACTCGAAGGGAATTTTATCAGCGATATTTTTAGTTATTATGAATTTTTTCGTAAATGCATTTTTTCCTTTAGATCGAAGTGCAAATATAATGAAATGTTGACTTGGTTATCGAAAATATCGCCATTTTGATTCAAACGGTCGATTTCCTTTTCCCGAAATTTATCTTAAAATCTTGGTATTTTTTTCCGAAGATGTATCCCGTTAAATGGGCAGAGTGGGGGGGGGGGCCTCAGCAGTGGCCAAAATGAGCCGACGCATATTCTATGTTTTCGTGTCCTTTCAAGTATTCGCCTTTTTAGGTACAATTTCAAAAAAAAAATTTCTCTGCGAATTAAACGTAGTTTTGTAGACGATTGCGTGCTTTGGTAGTTATTAAGACGCTGCTTTTACTTTTTTTTTCTTTTAATGAGACGCAGAAACGCATCACGGTCGACGACGGTGAAACATTTCGAGGATTTACGAGACAATGTCGGCGACGTGTAATGAACATAGGCATATTTACACGCGTAGGATGTGTAAAAAAAAAGTATATTTGAAGTGCGGCAGATAACAGAGATGGGTTTCGAGTAAACGAGATAGGCACGAGGGGGGGTGAAGGTGTACGCGTGAAAATTTTAATTAACCACGTTGTGAAATTATTTCATAACGCCTCTTTTTTCAAAAGCCCTTTGATACCGACACGTTTTTTATATTTCGAGCGGGCCGGGGTAAAGTAAGAAGGATAATTTGCGCAGTTCGAGGGTGCCCGTGATTTGTCGTTGATAACGGGTAAAAAAAAACGAAACGAGAATTAAAATGGAGAAAAGAGACCCGAAGTGTATTTTTAGTTAGGTCGATTCGACCTTTCGACGGAATCGCGAGATATTGAAATATCGCGCTGGGAATACGAGAAAATGTTTTACACGTCGTACAGGTTTCACGGGTATATCGTTTTACATGTATTTAATCGCCCGTTACTTTTTCGAAATGGTTAACGAACCGATGACGATGTGATTTTGA
Organism: Maconellicoccus hirsutus; assembly: GCA_003261595.1. NCBI lineage: Eukaryota > Metazoa > Arthropoda > Insecta > Hemiptera > Pseudococcidae > Maconellicoccus > Maconellicoccus hirsutus. The sequence goes on along the minus strand of QBDW01000481.1, from coordinate 4,067 downwards.
TTTTTTCACGTTATCGAATACACGATAAGATAGTTCTCCGTCATAAAATTAGTACTTAGTTTTAGCTTGATTTTTATATTTTAATACTTTCGATCGCATTTACGCGTTTTTTTTTTATGCTCGCGCTTCTTCAATGTGTTTTTTTTTTTCTTATACAGTTTCGTCAATGGCAGACGGAATTCATCATCATCATCATAACCTTACGTCTGTCCCATTCTCGCCTTATCCTCCTATCAGAAGGGCCAGCACTGGCACGAGGCCGGTTACCAGTGGTCCTACGGCGGTTTTGTTGTCATCCGCTAGGACCAATTCATCTAGTAGGTCTTCGTTATTGTTTAAGCGGCGGTGGTGGTTCTTCGAAGGGGTTCTATAATAGCGTGGTGTTTTGGTGATGGGCTCAAGCAGGTAAGGTGGGGGAGTGGGGTGATTTTTCCTCGAAAAGACTGATTTGTTTTCAAATAAGATTTGGAAAATTTTTCAAACGTATGTTTCAAAAACGTATTTCGATGAAATTAAGAAAAAAGTTAATTTTTTTCGCATAAATGGCAGCACTGTTCTGTGATATTTGAAGAAAAGAATTTTACGTGATTTTTGACTGGAAATTTCCTCATATTTTATGTTTTTTTTGGTGTTCTTAGTGTGTAAAAATTTATAGCCCCAGTTTGAATACCCCTGAAAACGATTTTTTCTCCAGGTGATGCACGAGTATCACCGAATCAAAATACGTTTTGATTTACTAAAAAAAATTATATCTTTTTAGTGGTATTTTTACCGTTTTTATGCAATATTTTTGATTTTTGAAGAAAAAATGCTCAAGACATTCGTCATTTGGGTCAAATTTTTAAAATCTCCAAAATATTAAAAAAAATTGAGATACCTCAAAAATATGCCAATTTTGTAAGATGGTCAAGCGATCGTGCGCTTTCGGTATTTTTCTCGAAATATTTCTGGCGGGGTGGGGCGGTTCTTTCCGTTCAACTTTGACATTCATATTTAAAGAAAGAAAAAACAGAAGTAAAAAGCAAAAAAGCGGAATTTTTGCTTAAATAATTTTTGTTGGGGGCGGGTCGGCTTCCCTTTTTACTTATCAACTTTGATATTCTTATCAAAATGCAACAAAAAAAAAATTAAAAACCCAGTATTTCTTTCAACATATTTTTGGTAGAAAGGAGGGGTACATATCTGGTATTTTTGGAGGGGAAGACAGTTTTTTCCGTTCAGCTTTGATATTCATATTAAAAGAAAAAAAAAGAAAAATAAAAAACAAAAAAAGCAGAATTTTTGATTAAATAATTTTTGGTGTGGGGAGGGGGGGGGGTTGACTTCCCTTTTTACTTGCAACTTTGATATTCATATCAGAATTATACGAAAACAAGAATTAAAAACCCCAGTATTTCTGTCAACATATCTTTGGTAGAAGGGGGGTACCTATCTGGTATTTTTGGAGGGAGGGGAGACAGTTTTTTCCGTTCAGATGTGATATTCATATTTAAAGAAAAAAAAAAGAAAACAGAAATAAAAAGAAAAAAAAGCAGAATTTTTGATTAAATAATTTTTGTTGGGGAGGAGGGGGGTGTGACTTCCCTTTTTACTTGTCAACTTTGATATTCATATCAGAATAAAACAAAAACAAAAATTTTAAAACCCAGCATTTCCGTCAACATATTTTTGGTAGAAGGGGGGGACATATCTGGTATTTGGGGGGGAGACAGTTTTTTTCCGTTTAGTTTTGATATTTATATTAAAAGAAAAAAAAACAAACAAAAAGTGAAAAACGCAGAATAACATTTTTGGGGGTGGATTGTTATTTAATTTCAATATTTTATATTTTAAAAAAAAGGAAAAATTTAAGAATTCAAAAATCAATTACGAAATATTCAATTTTCATAATTTTTTGGTATTTTTTTAAACGCACAATTTTTGCTGTAAAATGTTCAAAAAATGCCAGTGAAAAACTACTCGGGACAAGATTACCAACCAATTCCCCCCTCTTCTCCGAAACCCTCGTTGCATATATCTCTCGAAAATCACGAAGCAATAAAGCCCCATCAATGTCGTTGCCTCGCTGGGCGAAAACAATGGAAAATTTTCGCTAAAGGAAGTACGACGTCAATCAAGTTGACAACCTCTGCTATGAAAATAAATAAAAAACGCGAAAAAATGGCCTATTTTATTCGACGGTAATTTTCCACTCCACTCGTGACAGAAATTATTTAAAAATCGAATAAAAATTTCGAAAAACTAAATAAATCAAAAATATATCGGAAAAGATTTGTGGCGGATTTTTGATTGATTTTTTTCAGTCACGAATTAGCCATAAAAAACACGTGTAACGAATAATCGAAATTAACGACTGGTTTTTTCGGAACTCGACAGCAACGCTCCTGGTGGCAGACTGAGATATCCTCGAAATGAAAATATTCATGGAAAATACTCGTACCTCCGCATTGGGCGAACTGTTTCCTTTGCGCTTTTCTTTTCCTTTGGTGTTTCTTCGGGATAATGCTGAGATCTTGTAGCTTTTTTGTTATTTTTATGCGGAAAATTTCTCATGCTTGGAATATTCCGGCGGCCTTGGTTTCGCTTATGGATTGCATGATGTGGATATATATTTTTTTTTCAGGGAGAATTTAAAGAATAAATTTTGAGAGGTTTTCGTTGTTTGAAAAAATTAAACGATTTTTTTAATAGGAAAAATTAAAGCGTGGGGAGTATGTGGGATGATAAGCGGATGTTTTTGATGCGAAAATATTTTTATTTTTATTTCGACGATTATTGGCCGGAAATTCACGTTGTTGTTGCAAAAGGAAGACGAAACGGAGGGGGGATTGATGAAAGTGCAGTTTTTCGATGATCTTAATGCATGATCGCTTGGCTTATTCTTTTTAAGAATATTTTCCTATTTGGTATTAGCGATTTGTTTAACAATAATGCTATAATAAATGTGTAAAAAATTATCATTTTTATTTTCCATTATAAAACACTCGCGCTTTATAGAATCACCTTGGTTTTTTCCCACTTTTTTTTTATAGTTTATAGATTTATTTTTTTTCAATTATTCTACGTGAAACCCTGGAAAAACAATAAAATTGTATTTTTTCCATAGATACCGGACGAGAACGTTGCGATAGTTTGCCGACGAGACCGCGTATGACGTTGGATACGTTGTCGCACGCCCGTAGCGGAAACACGGTGTCGCATTTGACGCCGGTCAGCAGCGGTAGACCGCATTCGATGTACACTCGAGGTGTCCTGTCGCCGTCGGGATGCTCGCACCCAACTAGGTAAGTGTTGGTGGATGTCGCGACGTCATCACGAAATATACGATTCGAGTTTAATGGTAGTTTGTCCCTGTGTAGTCCGATGTCAGCCACGTATTCCACCGATTCGGCCGGATCGTCTTTGTCGGTCGATGGAGATAGCGAGAACTGGTCAGATATGGAAAGTATTAGGAAGACTATATTGGAGGAGAATACCGAAGATTACGTGCAGTGGGGAGGTGAGGATTTTGGCGAATTTTGAATTTTTTTTTTGAAAAAATGTGATGGTAATTTTGTTTTTTTGATGTAGGTAATCAAAATAAGAACTTTTTAGCTGAAAACATTCCTCATGCGAATAACACGTGTAGAAATTTGAAATCCATTTGCCATCATTCGAGTTCTAATTCGCAAGTGAGTTTTCCTCTAATATTTATGATTGTTTTTTTTAATTTGGAATATGAGGGGTGTCGAAATTTTTTCTTGTTTGAATTTCCTGTAAATTCCATGTTTTATACGGTATTTTTCAAGTTTCTTTTTTTGATAGACTTTGTTAATTTATTTGTAGAAAATGAATCAGTTTTTCAAACTTAATTACTTAATCAATTTTTAATTATTTAAAATTTTTATAATCAATTTTTTTTTCATATAAAAAATTTCATAAATCTTTTTTATGTAAAAAATGTTATCAATTTTCTTATGTAACAAATTTCATCAATTTATCAATTCATTTAATGTAAAAAATTTTATCAATTTTCTTATGTAACAAATTTCATCAATTTATCAATTTTTTTAATGTAACAAATTTCA